>JAECUM010093145.1:0-175571 GCA_016617855.1 Megalonaias nervosa
TAAGTCGCAGAAATAAATTAGTTAATGATGATGGTTTTGTTAGCATGAAAATATTTAATGAAAATCTTGTTGCAATACAACGACGAAAGACAAATTTAAAGTTAAATAAACCTATTTATGTTGGTGCAGCTGTACTTGATATATCGAAGTGGTTGATGTACGATTTTCACTATAATTTTACCAAAAAGCAGTGGCCAGATTCAGAGTTGCTATTTACTGATACAGATTCGCTAGTTTATAATATAAAATGTGAAGAAGTCTATATGGATATTTACAATTATAAAAATCTGTTCGATTTATCAGATTATCCAACATGTAGTGGATTTCAAGATAATTTGAATAAGAAAGTTATTGGAAAAATGAAAGATGAATTTATGTTTATGCCAGTAAGGGAATTTGTTGGACTAAAGAGCAAAATGTATGCTGTCATATTAGATGACAATAAACTTACAAAAAAAGCAAAAGGTATTCCTCGAGGATATGTGAAAAAGATGATGAATTTTGACGATTTTAAAGCAGCACTAAACAATAGCGTCAGTTTTATCAAAACAAATGTTATCAGAACAAATCATCATAAACTTGAAACTGATACGATCATAAAAAGGGGACTAAGTCATTTTGATGATAAAAGATATTGCAGTGAAGGAATTAACACACTAGCGCTTGGACATTATTTACAAGTAATTTTGTCTAAATATTAGAAATAATGTTTGAAAATTTAACATTAGCAGATGGAGTTAATAGCAAAATAAAAAAAATAATGGTTAATAACCAGCAATTATCATTTGAATTTAACGATGAAATTTCAGGTATTTGTTGTAGTAAATTTGACAGAATCAAACTCTCCCTTATCAAATCAGATGACAGAAAATACTTTAGTTATCTCGAAAGTTTACGAGACGAGCTTGCATTAAAATATAACAATTTTCATAATCCGATAAGCCAGTACCAGTATACAAAAATTAATATAGGCCTAGATAGGTCGAAGGTTTTTGCAAAAGGTAGTAAGTATCTTGTCAGTAAGATAGCGATGAAAGAACTATTTGAATGTCGCTGTAAAGTTTCTGGTAGAATTAAATTCTCGTTATATAATCACGATAGCATATTTTACTTAATAGCAAACGTCGAGACATTGTGTGTTGGTCAAGAAATATAACTCTGTGTACCATATCTGTTTTTAAAAGGGATATAATACTGTTCCAATCAAACATAGCATATATACTGTTTCGTATTTTTTTTGCTAATGAAATATAATAGATTTGTAAATCTGATAGTATTTTAAGACGTACAAATCCTGGTATCATTTCTGTATTTACCGAAATAACTAGCAATTCGTCCTACTTAAATAACATATTTACTATAGTATAAGTCCAACTGCGTAATACAGAATATTGATTATTTTTCCGCTGTAATGCCGTCATTCAGCCAGTATCCTTAGCAACGGCCGATTTTCTGTCAAAGATAATTGTATGGTCGCAATTCAGGCAAACTGGAAACGGTCGATTTTATACAGTTTTCAGCCCAGCATTAGGATTCGTTTTTCTGTACAATATAAAATCAAAAATTATGTTTTTTCTCGATTTATTTATAATAATGTTTTCAGAATTAGATAATATAATGTAAAATTACGTGTTTTCAAAATCAGAAAATGTAATGCTGTTCGGTAACTATATAATAATATTTTCATTATGTATATTTATGAAGTCCGGTGGCCGATTGCTAACGCGTTGGATTTTCATGCTCGAGGTCCGTGGTTTGATTCTCGTGACCGACAAATTGTCGGCGAGGGCAATATTATGCCAAAATCCTCTTCTTTAGTGGGGGCGTCAGCCAGCCCGTCTATGTTTCAATAGAAAATTTGTACACTCTCCCACCATGTCACTTGATGGGTGCAATTTTGCACTCCCTGGGTTGATTATGATGAGGGAGTGTGCAAATTTGTATTGAACGTAGAGAAGGCCCGTAGTACTGTCTTTAAGATAAGTTTATATGTAACTGTGCTGTCCTAGGATAAGTTCTTAAAATTAAATTTATATGTAACTGTGCTGTCCTAGGATAAGTTCTTAGAATTAAGTTTATATGTAACTGTGCTGTCCTAGGATAAGTTCTTAGAATTAAGTTTATATGTGACCTCTGATCCTGCTAGGATGTTGTTTAGCAACCTAGAGGGTCACATGGGGTTAAAATGTGCTGTCCTAGGATAAGTTCTTAGAATTAAGTTTATATGTGACCTCTGATCCTGCTAGGATATTGTTTAGCAACCTAGAGGGTCACATGGGGTTAAAATGTGCTGTCCGTAATTAAGATATAATCATATGTATGTAATCATAATCATAATCATAATCATATGTATATAATCATCCTCAAACAGTCCTTAAGGACTATTATTTTTATTGTTTGAAACAAATATTTATAGCTTTAGTAATATCATTATCAAATAAAATATCAACCATATTGTCAATAAATGTCATCACATCATCTGCCCAACCCGCTATTCTCATATCATTTTCAGTCGCGAATAGCCATACTGACCCATATTTTGGTGATATATGATATCCAACTTTTTTAATACAATCGCTTATTATTTTAGTTTTTATACCAGTATAACTTGAGGCTGCTCTAATCGAATTAAATCTCTTACAAAATTTGTTTGTCAGATCAAATCCAACATGTCGGATTGAATGACAGAAGGACATTATATATAATATTTCATTTGTTTAATATGAAATTTTGTCTAAAACTATAAAAATAATAAGTATAGGGACTGTAATAGTAGTATAGGTATTTGAGTTGTTCCTATCTCAGAGACCCCCTACCCCGACAAAACAAATTGTGTCAGAAATATGAAAGTCATCATTTTGAGCTAAAAAAAAGGCTGCTGACAAAAATTTTAACGTATAACGTTTTGGAGGGATAGGGGGTCTCTGAGAGAGGAACCTCAAAATACCTATACTACTTGTACAACGCAGTGGAGGACACACAAATATATGACATGTTGAGAGCAACAATAACAGCAACTATGGAGGACAAATCAGCTAGCAGTAACAACAATAGCAACAATACCAACACCATAGCAACAACTATGTCAACAGTGCCAGAGGAAAAGACTGAAAACAACGACAAAAACACGATGGGCAAAACGGACAACATCCTCACTATACAGACCAATGACAACATATTACCAGCAACCACAACACGAACAACAACCACAACAACAATCGAAACAACACCGACAACAACCATAACGACAGCAATTGAATACAACACCATCCAGCCTCTCCCAACCCCCAATGAGAACACCACCATTACCACCACCAAAAACAATAACAAAAGAAAAAACAACTACACAATACACAACAGCCAGGAAGCAGGGCCCTCGGAGCACCTTAAATCACGGGAGAGGAAGGAAACACAGAACGTCCAATACCAAGCAGAACAACGTCAACTTGGAAAAAACCTGCAGCCTTATCATAACATGCCAGACTTCGAGGAAACAGCACGCACACCTAAAGGAAAACTACCCCCAAGGGCAAAGGAAAAACTAAAAAATCCGCACCCAATCCTAATGCTAATATCAGAATAGTAAGCAAAAAATACAGAAGCACATCAAAACATCGGAGGCCGCACTACCCCACCAACAATGACAAACACCGACAACAGTAACAACAAAAAGCTGGTGCCCACACCTTCAGCTCAACACCAAGGGAAAACAAGGGAACGCAACCAGGCATCACAACCAGGGAAAATAACAAAACACGAATACCACCCACCCCACCTCACACTGTTTATAACAAGCTACTGTAATAAATTTTACAGCATAAGCACAAAGAGCCTCGCCTCTGCATTAACCTGACAACACAGTGGACACTTCCGGATTATTAGGCTGCGTTCGAATTACATAATTATCTGGTGTAGCATCACCAGCCAACTAGCCAAATACCTAGAACTCAATTGCATCGCAGGAATAAGGGTTAACGTGGAAAGATACAGAGCAACACAAACCCACACCAAGACGGACAACCGAATTCAGACGGACACCCGAATTAACCCCACCAAACAAACACACGTTGCCGAAAGACCAAAACCAGGATTCAAGGCCATCATCAAGCTACCTGGGTCACTCTCAGCCACAACAACAACAGAAATCCAACCGAGCTGTTAAAAAACAAAAAAAAAACCCAAAAAACATCGAATGTTATCGAGCTTTCAAATTTAAAAATCAGCATGGCACGGAAACATCAACAATATTGCTCGAATGCTCGTGCTCCCCACCCACATCAATCAAACTTGGACCAAATGGAAGGACAGTAATGCTTCAAAAATACCTCCACAAGCCCCGGTACTGTAGCAACTGTCAGAGATGGGGGCATTTCACAAAAGCCTGTAGACGACACAAGCGTGCTACAAATGCGGCGGGAATCACCAGGACGCATGCAAGGCACAAACCTTCAAATGTGCCAATTGCATGGGACAGCATGCTGCATACTCCGATGACTGCCCCTACACCGTAAGGGAAAAAGACATCATCAAGACAATGGAGGAAAGAAATATCAGCTATAACCAAGCTGCAAAAGATCTTCACAACACTAAACCTAAAAACAACACACCAACAACCATTCGAACTCCAGCACCATCAAGCAAACAACAGGAACCACAACGCCAACAACCTACCCAACAAAGGCCCTGTGCTAACAAGGGAGAAAACCCCCCTCATATAAAAACAACAATAGACCAGCACTACTCCCAACACCGCCAATCACATTAGCACCAACACCACCAATCAAGGTAAACCCAACTAGACACCGAACACACGACACGCGACAACACCCTGACCACCAACGACAACAAAAAACCCAACACCGAAACCAAGAAGTGTTACAACACCACACTAACCAACACCAACATTTCCGGCAATAGACGCGACCAACAAAGAAGGAGAAGGATGCACAAAATTATGACACTGAACAATCAACAAAGAAGGAGAAACAAAAAAAAAATCGAATACCATTACCTCAACCCTCATAACTCAATATTTACGAGAAATAAGGAACGAACTAAAACAAAAAACCCACCAAGACCAAATCAGGAAGGAGGACTTCTGCCGGTCCCTACAAGATCTACTGGAGAAAATTCACTCCCCAACCAATTAATAGCTGCATAAGTAGCAAACATCACGTAAATATTAACGACACAGTTATGGAACACGACCACAACAGACCGAGAAATACCAACTATACTAACAACGGTTCACAATTCATCATCTGGCAGTAGAACTGTAGTGGACTAATTGCAAACCAGGGAGAACTTCAATCAGCCATCAATGCAGAAAACAACAAACCCGATATCCTATGCCTACAAGAAACCCACCTAAATCAGAACAAAACAACACCGAAAATTAAAGGATACGACCTCAGCTTCCACAAATACAGGACCGACGGGAAAAAAGGAGGAGGTATCGCCATGTACATACACAACACTCTCAACAACATCACAGAAATCAATAACACCACGAACCCTACCACCAACACAATCGAACATCAAGGAATTATGCTCACAATCGGCCGCAAAAAGATCACCATCTACAACATATACCTCCCAGGGACCACCAACACCAACCCCTCTCAGGAACTTGCCCAAATACTCAAAGACAAAGGTAACAACAGCATCATCTGCGGAGATTTCAACTCTCACAACATAGACTGGGGAAGCGACCATACGGACCCCAGAGAGAAAAACATCGACAAATACGCCAGAACCAACCAAACGATAATACTCAACACAGGCACCCCAACTAGGATAAACCCGGCCAACGGAAAATGTTCAGCCATAGACCTCACCATAGCGACACCACTCATTGCTCAGATCACTGAATGGGAGGTCATGCAACAAAGTACACTTGGTAGCGACCATTTCCCTATTCGCATAACAGTTTACCTACACAACCCTAAGGAGCAACAAACCAGCATACCAAAATGGAAAACTAATAAGGCAGACTGGGACACCTTCCAGACCATCCTAAGGACAAAACATATAAAGGACCTACAAAGTGCTGACACAACCCTTTACTACAATTACATCACTCAAGCAATCAACGACGCTGCACAGGAAAGTATACCTAAAACAAGTGGAAAAACAGGAAAAACGACCATCCCATGGTGGAATGAAGATTGCAAATCAGCCCTAAAAGCAAAAAAGAAAGCACTAAATCACTTCCTACATACCAAACTCTCCACCGACTTCATCACCTACAAACAAATGGAAGCCAAAGCAAGAAGAACAATTAAACAAGCCAAAAAAGCTTCTTGGCAAACTTACTGTTCAACACTCAATCACTCCACTCCCACGAAAGACGTCTGGAACAAAATCAAAGCCATGAAAGGTAAGACCCCACAAACAACACCCCAGATAACAGGAGCAGAAACTAACAAAGAAAAGGCTGAACAATTAGCACAACACTTTGCACTCTCGAGCAGCAACAGTAATCACACTCAAACCATTATGCTACAACGCCAAGAGGTGGAGCAAAAATACCCACATCTCTTTAAGGACCAGACTGCGGAGATAACCAACGAGAAATCACCGCTCAACGACAACTTCCAACTGCAAGAATGGCACAAAGCGCTCCGCCACAAGAAATCCACTTCACCGGGAGAGAATAATCTTGGCTACGAAATCTACAAACACCTACCTGACAACATGCAACGGATTATCCTCGATTTAATCAACCTCATCTGGAACACTGGCAAGATACCCACCACCTGGAAGCAAGCCATTGTAATAGCGATTCCAAAACCAGGAAAAGACTCAAACTTACCTCATCCAATCGCCCAATTTCACTCACCAACACCATCTGCAAAATTATGGAGACGATGATCAACAACAGACTCCTACACCATCTCGAACGAAACCATCTCCTCACGGAAAATCAAAGCGGATTTAGGCCCAAACGATCTACCATAGACCAACTCACCAGACTTGAAGCCGACATCAAACTCGCTTTCAACGCACCAAGGAAAAAGAACCGCCATCTCATAGCCATATTCTTCGACCTAGAAAAGGCCTTCAACCTAGTATGGACCAAGGGGCTAATTGCCAAACTCAACCAATATGGAATAACAGGACAGATGCACCGCTCGATCTCCAGCTTCCTCACAGGAAGACGAATTAAGACCCGGGTAGGAGATGCATACTCCGAAACATACACATTGGACAACGGAACCCCACAAGGAAGTGTGATAAGCCCCACTCTATTCAACCTTACGGTCAACAACCTAGGAGAATACCTACATAGCACCATCAACCTATCTCAATTCGCGGATGATAGCGGAATCTGGAAAGCAGTAAACCCCAACAACAGACACCACATCACACAGATACAACAAAGACTGGACGACATCACCAGATGGGCGAATAACTGGGGCTTTAAAATCTCAAGTACCAAAACTGTCGGGATGCTCTTCTCCTGCCCCAACAACCGAAAACCCAAATACCCGCAACTCTACCTACAAGGCACACCCATCCAGTTCGTAAAACAAACCCACTTCCTGGGACTACTACTAAATGAACAAAATGAACAACTCACATGGAAACCACACATCGAAAATCTCGTCAAAAAATCACAACAAGACATCAACTTGCTGAAACACCTCAAAGGAACTACATGGGGAGCTGATCAACCCACACTACTTATGTTATACCAATCATTAATTAGATCAAGATGGGACTACGGCTGCCAGGTCTACGCATCAGCCAACAACAAACTGCTATTCCAACTGGACTCTCTTCAATACAAAATTCTCCGCCTATGTACTGGAACACTACCCAACACATCACTTCAAGAGTTACAAATACTAACAGCAGAACTACCCCTACAACTACACAGAGAGGGACAAATCCTAAGACATACCATCAGGAACTCAATACACAGCGACGCAAACCCAACTAAGGCGCTAACTAAGCTATGCGAAAGATCATTCAATCAAAAACTTGTACCAAACCCACCAGCAAGCAAGAAAGTCCATACCCTCTGCGCAGAACTCCAATTAACTGACATACAAGCGGAGCAACGGCAAATCCAGGACCCCACCCCGTGGAGAAATAATACCCCAAACATCAACCTCATAGCACAAACATTCGGAACCAAACAACAAAATCCCTGCAAGATGCTACTTGACATTCAAAAACTACTCCAGGACCAATATACGGAATACACTAAAATATACACGGACAGATCTAAATCCAAGGAACCTAACAGAACGGCAGCAGCAATCGTGGTACCAGAACAACAAATACAAATTGGAGCTCGACTTCCAGATGACTGCTCCATCTACACAGCCGAATTTTGGGCAATCAACGAAGCACTAAAATGGATCAAAACTCAAACCCAGCTGCGCCATGTTATCATCACGGATTCTCTCAGCGTCCTCAAAACCTTAGAAACAGGTGCAACACGAAGCAGAGCAAATATGCTCGAGGAAGTGATGCAACATATTCGAGAACTCGAGACAAATCAACACACCATTGAATTCCTCTGGGTGCCATCACACATAAACCTCCCCCGGAACGACAAAGCGGACACTGGCAAAAAAGAACCTCCACAACAACGAAACACACTCCCTCACCTACAGCGTCCAAGAACTCTACAGTCAGGTTAGACAGAAAATAAACACAAAATGGCAACACATATGGAACAACTCCAACAAGGGAAGGCATCTCCACCAACTACAAAAAGAAGTATCCAGGAAAATCATTACCCCAAAGGACATGGAAGTTAATGACTTAAGGATTATCAACAGAATCATGACAGGAAAAACACTACTGAAAGGGAGCTTCGGAAGGTACCTCAAAGACCAAGGGAACCAAACAACCAACTGTCCTCACTGCCCAATAGCAGAGACGCTCGACCACATATTCAACACATGTGCCACCTACAATGTGCAGCGGAACAGCTTCCAAGAATACCAGAAACGCATTGGATCACCAACAACATACCCAGAGATATTGGAGAAGACCAAGAACACAAATACAGAACTTACCTACAAAAACGTCATCTCGTAGCTAAAGGGGATCCAAAAACATGGTCACATATAAACAAAAAGGAAAACACCAGCAAAACAATGACAACAACAGGATTAAGCTGGACACAGGGTAAGTAAAACAACATGCAAACACAAAAGGACTATGGCAAAACGCCAGCTAAAAAGCAAGTCCTGAAATCAGCCTTAAAAGGCACAAGGAATTGAAAACCAAACGCAACAACGAGGGAGCCAGAAATACCATTGAATATCAGATTCATCTAGGGAAATAAGACTATGGCACAGGGTCCAACTAACGGGCAAATCTTAACTAAAATACCAAGACAAAAGGCCACATAAGGGCACTAGCAACAACAAGGGAGGCAGGACTATGGTAACAACTGCCAAGCCAAAAGGCGAGTCCTAAAAAGGAACTTACACACATAAGGAATCGAGATTCACCTTTAACAACAAAGGAGTGCACAGCGCCACAGACAGACACCAATACGTTTAATCGGAAACACAGTCGCATCGAGGGACAGGCAAGTATAACAGGGCAAACAGGACCAAGACATCAAAAGCCAACCATACAGAACCAACAATATAATATAGACTAAACAACACCATAAAAAACACTCTGTACATAGCATGCGACAACTAAAACAACACTACTCCAACACTACTCAACTAAAACAAACTAACAAAGCAAACACACCCACAACAACTAACATAACCACTAACCAACACATAATCAACTAATAACTAATACTTAAGGGAAGGAAAAAAAATAAAACAAATATAATAATATATATATGTGTGTGTATGTGTATATGTGTGTATGTATGTATGTATGTATGTATGTATGTATGTATGTATGTATGTATGTATATATATATATATATATATATATATATATATATATATATATATATATATATATATACAAAATATATTTAAGAATATATGGATATATGTGTGTATGTGTGTCTGTATGTATGTATGTATATATATATATGTGTGTGTGTGTGTGTGTGTGTGTGTGTGTGTTATCTCTTCTCTCATCTTCCCCTCCCATCTCCCATCCCACCCCCCATGCATGACATTAACAAAACAAAAAGGGCACAATATCAATTCAAAATTGACGATTGACAGAAAATAATCAAATCAAGACAAGGAAGACAAAAGACAAGAGAGAGGCAACTGGGTAATACAGCCAAGTGAACACAGGAAATCGACTGGAATATTAACCTCCACTTGGCGGACAAAAACGAGCCCTTCCAGAAGAACAGAACAAGGAAGGTCCAGAACCTCCACAGGGCAAGCAACTAGCCCTCCAACACCGGAAGAACAGAACCAGGAAGGACCAGTACTTCCACAGGGCAAGTATTAGCCCTCCCAATCAAAAACTATAAAACCAAACCCCAGTCCTTCCCATGGGTAAGCTCTCGCCCACACAAGAGCAAGCACTGGCTCAAATCCATACCCTCCCCTGGGCAAGCACTGGCCCACTTCCCCGTGCAGGCACTGGCACAAACCTGGGCAAGCACTGGCCCACCTCCTCGAGCAAGCACTGGCTCAACACTTCCGGCCAAAAGCTCTCCTTTCCACCCATCCTCTACTAACCCCATCACTAACAAATAGGGCCCAAAACAGGCGCTAGGTAAAACAGACTAGCGAACACCTGGGTGGAATCCTGCGTACAACAAACCTAAGTTGAACAAAGACTTTCCACTACAAGCCCTCTCTTCACTTTCCTCTTATTCCACCCTCGCCTTTACTAACAGAAGGGGCCTAAAACAGGTGCTAGGGAAAATATACTAGCAACACCTGGGTGGAATCCTGGAAACAACAAGCCTGTGTTGCCCTCAGATTTTCCACCAAGAATCCCCTTCCACCCCCCACCCATCTCTACTCTCACCCTACTTTTATATACAAGGGAGGCACTTCCACTAGCAATAGAAGGCCTCATTCGATAACACCATTGTACAAAACTACTCTGATCCTTTAGTCCCTCCGCCATCAAAAACAACAACTAATACTAACAATGAGTGACCACCCCCACCCCACCCCCAAAAAAACACAGGGTTGCTGACACCCGGCGGATTGGTGTAATTTTGGCATTAAAAGTACGCTTAGTACACAAAATTCCAACTACACAAGGATAAAATAGGCAATCTTCAACTCAGAAACTTAGATCAATTGCACTGGTGGCCCACACAATATTGGGGATAGGGAACGTCCACTAGCACAACTGGACAGAATTTGACATACAATCACGTCGGTCCGGGCCCTTTGGAGCGTACACGGCATCAGCAGTTGGCGTCCCCCGCCGGGTACCCTTCCTCCTTTCCACCTCCTGACATACAATTAAAAAGTACGACTATCGTACATAAAAGCGGTGTTTCTGCGGCATCATTCCTGAAACACCGACCAATTAAAAAGCTCAACAATTGAGCATTAACGAGTCGCAAAAGCTCTTAGTTAGCATAGGCGACTTTAATCCTTCTCAGTCAGTCAGCATTGTTAGTTTTGTTGTAAGGGGGGTGTTTTTTCTTCACGTACGCGCTTAAGACATATAAACAGGAGCGTTTGTCAGTCTGGCTACCTACTGTTCACTCGTTAAAATGAGTAGACTAACGAGACTGCTTGAGCTCCAAATGCACTTGGAGTATGCCAGGCGCCTACTAGATGAGCTGGCCATGGAGGCGATCCAGGAGGAAGCCAGGATTGAAGAGGAGAAAAGAAAAAAGAGAAGGAAAGCATCCTGCCTCACATCATGCTAAGGCCTGTGTGTGAGGTGAAACCCATGGTGATGACACCTCCACAGCCATTACTAGCACCACAGCCACTATCAGCACCACAGCCACCAGTACCAAGACCTGTGGTTCCCCAGATGGAAAACTGGGAAGAGGATTTGGAGAGAGAGCGCGTGGGCAGAAAATAACGAGACCTCATCATCCCCATCTGCAAAATAGAAGACAGAGGGAAGTCCACTATCCCACAATGAGAAGACTGGTGTGATGTGGCCACTCAACCCTCCTCTGCGCTACCAGCCACGCAAATAAATTGGGACAATGACTGGAGCCACCGATGCGTGTGTGGGGACAGACCCAGGAGGTGTCAGCATTAGCCAGGTCATTTGGAGCTATAAAAAAAACAGCCCTTTTCAGGGCTAACCAGATCTCTAGAAGAGACTGATCAACTTGCCAATCATACAATCATATAATTGTGTGTGTGTGTGTGTGTGTGTGTGTGTGTGTTTGTATGCGTGCGCGTACGTTTGTTTCTGTGTGTATGTGTATTTGTTTGCATTTTTTGCGCGTACGTTTGTTTGTGTGTGTGTATGTGTATTTGTGTTTGTATGCGTGCGCGTACGTTTGTGTGTATGTAAATTTGTGTTTCTTTTTTTCCCTTAACAAACCCTTGTCCCTAAAGTAAATAATATTTGTGAATGTGGAGTAGTGTGATTATAAATACAAATTCATTTGCTGAGGTGATTGTAGGTAATAGTGTGTTTTGTATAGAAAAAATTTCCTTCCCCACTATGTATTGATAGAAAGAAAAGTGGTTTTGTATAAAAACGTATGTTAGGTTAGCATTCTCATCACTGATGATGGTTTGGTAGGTGATATGGATAGTTGGTAAGTTGGGATGTTTTCCTTCACGTCCGTGCTTGAGACATATTTTGCAGCGTTCGTCATTCGCGCTATATAACACTCAAATAAACAAACAGTCATCCCCAGTAAGCAAAAATAACCAAAACTCCTACCCCTCCACTCATCCTGATAAAATAAAAAAGACCAAACTCAACCGTGAAACATCAGATAAAAGTGCTAGGAAAAACCACCAGAAATCTAACGAACAAAAACACGCAGCCCAGCAAAATAATAACAGCCAAAATATAATAACATGGCAAATACTTAATGAGGTGCTTAAGGCAATAATATCCATCAACATCCAAAACCCACCAACAATAGAAAATTTTATCACACTGCTTAATCAAATCCTTACTAAACACCTGTAACATCAATAGAAACACCAAACAGGACTTTAAATATAACCACAAAAATAGGTAACATCCCCCGAAAAAATATGATTATCTGGCAGTGGAACTGTAGGGGATTAAACAGCAAAATATTGGAATTAAAACAAAAACTCAGCCAAGTAGAACCAAAACCAGATATAATCTGCCTTCAAGAAACGCACATCACAGACAATTCCAATTATATACCAAAAATCACAGGATATTACCCAGGCATATTCAAAAATCGAGCCAACGGGAAAAAAGGGGAGGGTTAGCAATATTCATTATAAACACCCTCCCAAACACCGAAGTAATAACAGTTCCTACATCAACCGGCACCAGCGAAACATTCGAAATGCTGGCTGTCCTAGTCAACTTCGGATCAATCACTATAAAAATCTTTAACATCTATGACCCGAGCAGTGCCAACCCAATCAACTTACAAACCTATCGTCAAATCTCTCAACCTCCAACAGAAAACCTTATTATCTGTGGGGATTTCAACGCTCACAACGAACTCTGGGGAGGGGATAAAACGGATACTAGAGGCAGGTTGATAGAAGCTTGGACAGCTGAATCCTACCTAGTCATCCTCAATGACGGCTCAAAAACCAGATTGAACCCTGAGGATGGCTCCCTTTCAGCCATTGACCTAACCATCTGTACACCCAAATTTGCACAGTTGACAAACTGGTGGGTGGACCAAGACATGTACATTAGGCAGTTATCACTTCCCCATCATTATCTCTCTCCAGATGAACGTGCAATACAACCCCATTGAGATCCCACCGAGATGGAAATATAGTAAAGCTGATTGGGAAAAATTTAAAACTATCCTTGCTGAAATTAACACGAGAGAGCTAGAAGATCCGAACACTAATACATTCAATAACAACATCATCAACACCATACAAGAGGCAGCCATGCTAAATATACCAAAAAGCAAAAAATCACAAACCAAACAAACGGTGCCCTGGTGGAATGATGAATGCAAAAAAGCCCATTCAGAAAAGAAAAAAGCACTTAATCGATTTAAACACACCAAAAACTCTCTAGACTTCCAAGATTATAAAAATAAGGAAAAAAGCCTTAAGAAGATCATTAGAACAACCAAAGAAAAATCATGGCAACACTTTTGCTCCCACTAAACATAAGAACAAACTCCAAGCAAGCGTGGGACAAAATAAAACTAATCCGGGGAAAAACAATCAACATCACCCCTAAAGTAAAAGGTGCAAATAGTGACAAAGAAAAAGCAAACCTGCTCTCCAACCACTTCTCCAACATGAGCAGTAATACAAACCACTCTCAAAATTTTCAAGAACATAGGAAAAAATTAGAAATTTCACACAAACACCTTTTGAAAGATTTAGGAACAAAAGCATCAGACTTAAATAGCTAAATCAGTCTGTATGAATGAGAAATAGCACAAGGGTCCAAAAAAGAAACATCACCAGGAAAGGATGATATTGGCTATGTTATATATAAAAACCTTCCAACCAACATCACAACAGCTATTCTTAAATTACTAAACAACATCTGGAACAGCGGCCAACTATCTGCCAGCTGGAAACAAGCCATTGTCATACCTATCCCTAAAACCTGAAAAGACCCTAATGACATAAACCATACAGACCCATCTCCCTTACCAATAACATATGTAAAATTATGGAAACCATCCTGGCCAATCGATTGAAACATCACCTAGAAAACAATAATCTTCTTTCGGAAAACCAATGCGGCTTTCGAAACAAGCGGTCCACCACTGACCAATTACTAAGACTCGAAGTTGACATAAAAATTGCATTCAACTCCAAGAGGAAAACAGATAGGAATCTCATAGCGGCCTTCTTCGACCTTGAAAAAGCCTTTGACCTTGTCTGGACCAAAGGACTGATTGCAAAACTTAATCACTTCGGCATCACTGGACGCATGTTCAACTGGATTGAGAACTTCCTCTCAGGACGAAAAATCTTAACCAGAGTGGGAAACACCCTATCAGATGAGTACCCCTTAGATAATGGAACCCCACAAGGGAGCGTACTCAGCCCCACTCTATTCAATATAATGATTAACGACCTGGATTGCAGCCTTACATCAGCAAAAATAAATATCTCTCAATTTGCTGACGACAGCGGAATATGGAGAGCTGGAAACCCCGCTAGCAATCAAGTTGTCTCTGAAATCCAGCAAAGCCTTGACAAAATGGGGAGATGGGCAGATAAATGGGGGTTTAAGATATCTCAGGATTAACAGTAGCGATAATTTTCACCCCTAAAAGGAAAAGTCAACTTGTCTACCCCAAACCTTTACCTTCAAAATCAAACAATAAAATATGTTAAAGTAGTTAAATTCCTAGGTATATTCTTCGACCAACACCTCGAGTGGAATAAACACATTGAACAATTAATTAAAAATTGCACCAAAGACCTTAATCTATTAGGAAACCTCAAAGGCACCACCTGGGATCCAATCAAGAAACCCTAACAACACTCTATAGAGCACTCATAAGATCGAAACTAGAATACGGTTGTCAGGTATATAACTCGGATAACCCAAATCACCTGAAAAAAACTGGATGCCATCCAAAGAAAGGCACTGCTGATCTGTACCGGCACGCTACCCTCAACATCATTGGATGAATTATGCATACTCACTGGCGAATTACCATTAAAATTAGGGAGACAAGAAATGCTCCTCAAATATTCTATCCGGCTTGCCAGCCACCCAAACTCGCATCCAACTAAAAAGGCCATTAGCCGATGCAACATTACATTTAGTCGTAAACTCGTTCCAAACACTCCTGGCGGAAAACAAATACTTGAACTTCGGAAAAATTTGCCAATCTTGGAACAACAGGAGGAATATTCTAAACCTCCTGACCAAGCCCCTTGGACTATCTCCAAACCAAGGATTAACTCCAAAGCAACCAAGTACGGAAACAAATTGGAACAAGAGCTAAAATTAAAATCTATCATTGCAAGCGATATTCAGGACACCTATTCTAGTTTCGTTAAAATATATACTGATGGATCCAAAACACCTGACCCACCCAGAACGGCAGCAGCGATAGTTATCCCAGAATACAACATACAAATGGGAACCAGATTACCGGATCACTGCTCTATATATACAACAGAATTATGGGCTATCATCGAAGCACTTAAATGGATCAAATATAATACCACCCCAAAATCAGTAATCATAAGCGACTCACTTAGTGTAATTACAACAATTAAAAATAAAAGCACTAATTCAAGAGAAAACTTCCTTGCCGACGCTTACCACCTATTAAAAGAAATATCCACTAGAAACCAAATAGTAGAATTTATGTGGATACCCTCACACATAGGAATCCTCGGCAATGAACAAGTAGATCGAGTCGCAAAAAGAAAACTAAGAGATCCAAACCCTGCCACACTTAAATACAGCACTAGCGAAACCTTAAACATTGCTGAAAATTACATCAACGCTAAATGGCAGGAAACATGGAATGCCACACATAAAGGTAGAAAACTATATTCCACCCTAAATGAAGTTAACAGGTTCATAAAACCACCTAATACAAACAGCTCGGACCAACAAATCATCAACCGTATATTAACAGGCAAAACAAAATTAGCGAACAGTTTTGGAAGACACCTGGGTCCTAAACCCACAACCATCAACTGCTACCACTGCCAAACAATCGAGGATCTCGAACATATATTCAATATTTGCTCTCAACACCTACAAGCTAGGAACAAACTACAACTTGCACAAAAGGAAACTGGATCCCCAACTACCTATCCTGAAATAATAGGAAAAAACAACCCCAATATCGCTAATACTTATAAAAAAAACATCCTACAATTCCTAAATGAGACCAAACTTAGGGATAAAATATAAAAATTGAAAATAATAAGACCAAACAAACCAACAAATAACATTTTTAAACACTGCGTGGGTGTCTCTGAAATCCCTCGGGATCTGACTACTCAGCGGAGACACTCGCACATGTTAAAAACCTAAACCAAGACAGTGAGAAACAGCCAAATAAATTACTTAGACTTAAAAAGAATCAAAAACTGAGCGGATGTCTCCGAGATCTCGCGGGGGACCTGACTACTCAGCGGAGACATCCGTACAGATTATAACCTAAATAAAAAAATAAGGCGTTACAGCATAATTAAAACAATAAAACCCAACTAATTAACAACAACTGCAGTTCAACCGTTAAAACAAGCCACCCAAAACCACCTACGAATAAAAATACTCCATTAAAATACAAAATAACCTGAGGAAAAAAAAATAAAAAAAATAAAAAAAATTTCTCTACTCTTTATTCTCTACTCTTCTCAAAGCTAACCCTACTAACACCACCTAATCTCTCCACCAAAGATGACAGTCATTCCATCAACAATCAAGTATGTCCCCTAATACCTGGATGATATAAGATGGTCCAAAGATCAAGACCATCAGGGCCTGCCATCGCAAGTGGCTACGTAAACCAGCATATGAATTACAGTAGGACCCCAAATAGTATCATATAAGGTGATCAAATCCCAATGATCATCAGGCCTCGCCACACGAGGTGGCAAACAAAAAACCATTTACGTACAGATACGGAACCAAACCAATTTGTTACAAACCCCAGACCGTTAGGCCCTCAACAAAAATACAAAATAGGTTTCATAGATCCCCAAATTAGTAGACTATAAGGTGGTCTAAGCCCAGGACCATCAGGGCCAGTCACACAAGGTGACAAATACACAATTAACATATTAATGACAGTCATCAGAGGTACCAAGAAATCTCTGTCTCCAAAACAGCACAGAATATATTCCAAATTCTTCATCTTTTGGCATCTTTCGATATTAAATTACCGGACATTCAAAATTCGAAAAACCACAACCCGGATCAATAACCCTGCAACTGCGAGCGCCTTCCGGTGGAGTTTGGCGCCCCTCTTCCGGCCTTTTCCGCCCTTTCCACTTCCGGACATTCATTTAACAGCGTGCAGTGCATGCATTAAACTCTCATAGCAAAAACTGAGTGTGTGTCTCAAATCCCACTCAGAACACCGATTGATATAAGCGACTGAATCATGAGTGCGTGATGGGTCTATTCCCACTCAAACAAGCCAACCAATCAGGCGAGCATGGAACATTCCAGATACCGTTCCGCTGCCTGACGGCTCATTTAGAAGCACTTACTGAGTGCATTAAAGCCATGGGGAGGTGGCACTTATACCCTCCCCCAGGAATATTTAACAGCCTGCCTTGCAGGCATTAAACAGTGGCACATGCACAATATGTGCGGACGCCACTATAATTTCAAAGTTCAGTTCAGTTCATTCGCCCCATTCAAGGGATTCTATTTTGGCTTAGAATCCCGATTCGATCAAACCATTATACCTGACCTTGATCCATTAGTACACCGTTCTAAATTCAAACCATATGCCTAATATTGAACAAACTAATTTTATGTCGCTTAGACATAGTAGTCGTCAAAATTGTTAGGGACTTACTTATGTACACTATGTACTAGAAAATTGGTTGATAGGATGTAGGAAAATTTCTTTCAACTCTTTTTATACGGCTAATTGCACAGGTGGCTCACACGCTATTGGTCTTCTTTTTTATGTCCATTAGTACAACTGGACTGAATTTGATAAATAGGTACGGACAAGCGTTTTCGGGCGTGCACGACATCCGTTGCTGCGGCGTTCGCGTCCCCTGCTGGGCCCTCTCCTCCTTTGCCTCGACCAGCCATTAAGCAAAAAGTGCGACATCGCACATAAACGCGTGAGTATGATTGCATCATTCTCATACTCACGAACAACCAAATAGCCTGACACTCGGGCATAAACCAGTCGCAAAAGCACACAGTATGCATAGGCGACTTCAATTCTTACTACTACTACTATTTGCGCCATTCAACACTGAATAAAAAATGGCTTCAAACCATACTGAGAAGATGATTAAATTACAAAAGGTGGTGGATACCCTAGTTATGGTGGAGGAAATGTTGGTTAGGATCGACCATGACGCCTATAGTCCCCATAGACTGAAGATGGAGTTAAATAATCTGAAGAAAAGCAAAGAAATATTAAGGGAGATGATTAAAAAGGAAAAGGAAGATGCAGAGGAGAAAGAACATATGAGAGCATGGAACGAGTAAATGGAAAAAGAAGAGGAGAATGAGAAGAGGAAGAAATGAGGAGATAGTGGAGAAGGAGGAAGGGGAGGATAAAAAAGAGAAGAAAAAGAAGAATGTGATAGGGAAGATAAGGTGTTGGTGGAGAAAAAGAAGAGAGGAGAGAAAATAGAAGAAACCCAAAGGCCCTTTTCAGGGCCACTCCTATGTCTCGAAAAGATTTGCTTTCTTACCATATTTGTGTCTTTGTTTTGTTTGTTTGTTTGTTTGTTTGTCTATGTATATCCAGTGATATGTCCCTCCCAGCAAGGCGATGTTTGTGTTTTTTATATGAACGGTACGGGTTCCCGCCCAGCCAAGCGTTATATAAAGTTATGTCCAGCCCTGCCAAGCGTTATAGCTTTTTTTTCCCGCTGTCACTGTTTCGCCCGATTGAGGTTAGCCACTTGCAACATTGTTGCCAATGTCCAGTAACGTGACGTCATCCACCTGTTCCATTCCTATTGTCCCTATACAGTCCCAACTTTCCCTTGTCCCTATACAGTTCCAATATTCCCCATGTTAAATTCCCATTGTCCGTAAACGTTCCCAGGGTGTCTTATCCATGTAATTCCCATTGTCCGTAAAGTATCCCCTATTACCACTAACGCTAGAATGTACACACGTAAATATGTTTTATACTGACTTTATTGGCTGCAACACAAGGTAATACACATATTCAGTTTCTTACAATGGCACTATTTTCTCACCTAATCACTAAATTTAATGAAAGCCAATGTCTTTGTTTATTATGCTATAACGTACAATATCTTATTTATAGGTTGTATGGCTCTGCTTTTCTCTTCTAGAAAGTTTAATACCATACCGGTTCCTTGTTTAGAATACTCCGATAACTCGCGAACCGGTTTATAACGCGGCCCAAGTCGAGGGACACATTTTTTTTAATGATAAAATATAACAAACACAAAATAGGCATCACTTTGCAGAAATTTAATAAAACAGTGATCGAAACTGGTACATAAAATGTTTATATATCACTCGTTCTATCTTCGAAAAAGGATTTTAGTGCCAGGAATTTTAAATTATCATTATGAAATTCGCAACTTTCAATAAGCAATATATTTTGCTACATTTTCTTTTTAAAAATCTCAGTACGCTGTAAATAACAATACGACAAAACATAGACGATTGAAAATGTTGGTAATGCCTACTGGTGACAAAATAAATAAAGAAATATATATACCAGCTGAATAAGTCTTGTCAAGCGATATTCGTGCTTCAGTTTTATCTTTTTAATTCCGTTTCAGTGTAATCATTATAAATGTGATTTGCCGTCTCATATTCAAACCCGAAAACGTGTCAATCGACCGTCAAGCGATGCACACGAAGGTTTACACGAGAATACAATAAGTGCCGACATTGTTTTGATCTTCGACCTGCAGAAGTGTGTGTTGCATTGTTATATTCAATTAAAGGCAGACCTGATGTGTATTATGTATGTTACGTCTTTAGTATCAATCAAGTAAAGGGATAGAATTAAACAGAAAGGCACGCCTATCCTACCTGCCTAAAAGCTAGCGGTCACAGTCATGTGTAAAGTCAACTCATTAAACCTGACTAACCAATCGCCGTTTTAAATATTATTATGTAACATTATTAAAGTATCTAACATTAGTCAGGAGTTTATCTACCTTAATTAGTCAAGGGTCGTCCATCTACTACGTTCCTAATCAAGCTTGCTGAAACAGTATTCACTGCTCCTCTATCTGATTGGATGCAGCTGAAAGAAACTGATCCAATCGTATCCCTTGTTACATATAAATTGAAAGATTGTTAGGAATATACATTATCTCAGTTTTCAACGACACATGTCACACGTACGTTTCTCCGATTTAAAAATTCTGAGCAGTTTTTAAACATTTGTCAAAGCCAGCAGACTGTGGAAATAACTTTAATTAAATACCCGACAGGTCACGCAACGGGGGCTTTCAATGGTTAATCGCTGTCGCTCGCTATGGACACGGACTCTTTTTATCCGCAAGATGGCACTTGCTCAAAACACTCTTTCAGCTAGCTAAATATGCAAAGGGATCTAAGTTGATTGACGATCATCGAATCAAAAAACTGAGTGTCAACATTGTTGTTGCTCGAAATGAATGTCCATCTTTTTTTAAACAAAAATTATCAAGTTCTGTTCTGAATCAACAGTAAGATATATCCACATTCACATACAAAGTCATTAACGTGATACACAATGTTTTCGCAGGTATGCATGTTAAGTGCATTGAAGTATCTAGTAATGTTTCTAACGATCTTTCAACAATTTGTTAACTTGAAAAGAAAAGTATTTAATACAGACGAGCGACAACTTCGCTTGAAAAGGTTATTTATTGACAATTATTCTGAACGAAATTATCACACGAGTTTTCAACCGTTTAATCCCCCCACCCCACCCCTTCTTTCTTAGCTTTCAGAGCTGTTTCAGTAACTGCCGCCCTAGCTTATGCTATTATCTGGTTTTGGACCCCGTTTATGCGCGAGTAGTATAATGGGGCGACATAACGTCTATGGGACTTCCATGTTAAAAAGTGCCGCGGCCCGATGGGGTCTATGGGAATTTAACATGGGGAAGTTTAACAGGGGTTGGACTATAGAGCGACAATGGACTGGGACTGTATAGCGACAAGGGAAAATGGAACATAGTGACAAGGGATTGGGCCGGTATATGGACAAGGGAAAGTTTAACATAGGTTGGGACCGTATAGGGACAAGGGAAAATGAGCATAAGGAATGTAGAGCGACAATGGATTGGGATTGTCTAGGGACAAGGGGAATTGAACATGGGACTATCTAGGGACAAGGGGACCTTGAACATGGATGGGTCTGTCTAGGGACAATGGGGAAATTGTATAGGGATTGTCTAGGAACAAGGATGGTAGAGGGCCAAACGCAACAGAGACAGACATTTGCTAATACAAGCCCGATATATATATATATATATATATATATATATATATATATATATATATATATATATATATATATATATAAAGTATTACCTAGACCTGAAATTGGCGGTGTTCATAAATTTGCATAATTGTAATGATGCTATAAATAGCTATAATCAAGGAAAAGACCAATGCCAAAAAGGATGCGACTAAAAGTGATGCTAAAATTACTAAATTGTCACAGAATTTAACGGAAACTAAACATATCCCTGAACATTAGGTTACATTGGTTTAGACTAAAATGGATAAACCTAGTAACTATTTATAGTCTCAACTTGTGTGACGATCGTGGAAAAACACCCATATATCTATTTATAGCTACAACCTGTGTAAATTCCCATTTTGGAAAAACCCAAGTCTATATCTATAGCCTCAATTTCTAGCTTCAGTGACGTCACTGTACTGGACACTAGGGGAATAATAGCAACAGTGTTGCAAGTGGCTGACCTGAATACGCGCTACTGTAGGTAGGTAGGTAGGTGAAATGAAAAACAAAAGGACAAACAAAGACACACACACACACACACACGTACGTACACGTACACAAACAAAAATACACACTCACACACACACACACACACACTCACATACAGTACCAGTCCCTTATCGTTCTATAGTCTCACCCATGATAAAATCCCCATAGGGCCGAGGCACTTTTTAACACGGAAGTCCCTTATACCCTATGTCGCCCTACTATACTACTTGCTGAGTCCTCCATAAAGGGCTTTAATGACAACAGATTTTCTGACACCAGTTCCTTCATTCCAAAAAGCATATTGTAAGCAACCTCTATTCCTGTCTGACCGCTCCGGTGGCCTAGTGGTTAGAGCGTCCGCCTCGGATGCGGGAGGTCGCGGGTTCGAACCCCGGCCGAGTCATAACAAAGACTTACAAAAATGGTACTAACAGCTGCCTCGCTTGGCGCTCAGCATTAAGAGGTTAGTGTTAGGACTGGTCGGCCTGGTGTCAGGATAATGTGACTGGGTTGGACATCATGCCACATGTCTGCGGCATGATGCCCCAGTGCTAGACATCACTATAAACTGTTACACTGCAGACATCGTAGCGATATGACTGAAAAATTGTTAAAGCTACGTTAAAAATCTAAATCACACACAAATCACACAAGAGAAACAATAACTGCAAAGAAGGTTTACATTGTTTTCCAGCCATCTGAAGGACATGCCCAGTGTTATATAACACAAACTAAGAATTACTGTACTTTACTAAGAGATCAAAATCAAGTGAACAAGAAAATATATTGCATTGATACAAACATGTTTAATTTCTAACTAAAAGAAATGGAAACTAAAAAATAAAATGTTAAAACAGACTCTTCAGTGTATACTCGCTTAAAACTATAAACAACAAAGGCTCTGATCTACGGTCGCATAATATGCCAACAGTGCAGGGTCCATGTTGCTTGTTGTACTGAGTACTCCTAATAAAACTGCATATAACCAGATCTGCTTGTGCTTTATTGAGGGAAATACGTGAAATAAGTGAAATGTCTCTTCGTTCTAATTTGTCGGCTTTGCCCCAATTTCATGTTCACCATTTACTGCACGTTCACTGAGTTTAGTCCACCCGCTCTACATTTAATGACAGAAGAAATGCAACCACCACCAGCAATGATAACAACAACAGAAGCAGCAGCAGCAGCAGCAACAACAACAACAACAATAATAATAATAATAATAATAATAATAATAATAATAATAATAATAATAATAATAAAAATTAATAATAATAATAATAATGATAATAATAATAATAATAATAATAATAATAATAATAATTGTCCACGGTGACATAATTAGACAACAGCTAGCTTACATTAGGGCCAAACAATTGAAACAAATATACAATAAATATGCGTATAATTAACAAACCATTTATAAGGTTAACATCTACTGCATAAGAAAACAACAAATAAAACAGGTTAATACAGAAAATACAAAGTAAACCTACCGGTGTCATACCCACGAACACCTCATCCAGATTTTATATATATATATATATATATATATATATATATATATATAGTATATATATATATATATATATATATATATATATATATATATATATATATATATATATAAATTCTTACAAGCTTAAATATTATGTGGTTGTTTTTTATATCATGATGCAAACTTTTCCATAAATCTCGATCAGCGTAGGATTTATTATAACTTTCTGGTATACACATAAATCATTGTTTTCACTCGACCGTGTACTCCTTGTGGTAATGTTCCTTACAGACTTTTTAAAAAATTCTTACAAAATCCTCAATAATCTTCGTCTCTCTATCGCTATTCATTTTTCAACGACTTTTTGACTTTCGTCAAACTGCTCCTGAGATAGAAGTTGCCGTTTATATTTGGCTTGACAATAAGGGGGCTTGTAAATGTACAACGAGAGTGTGAGGACAAATCTTTATTTTCAACTACAGCAGTAGATGTAAAATCCACCGCCTCTTCTGTTGCAATATCTTGTATTGTGCACCTTTTACGACGACGCCTGTGCATTCTCTCTCTCTCTCTCTCTCTCTCTCTCTCTCTCCGACCGGACTTGCGGATAAATAGACTGAAAGATGCAAGGGCACAGGCTGACAGATAAGTCTACTTTCTCACTATTTTGTTGTATCTAGTGCTAATAAAACTTTAGCATTTTTCAAGGAACTCGTTTGATATTTTAAGAACCTATGAGACAGCGCAATGGCAATTTACGAATTTAGTGGTATCAAAGTTAAAACACAGAATTCAATGATTTTTGTTGTTGGTTGTAATAGATTTGAGGAATCTTCTTTTATTTCCATAATCAAAATTAATCAGTAGTCGTAGTCATTTATTGCATTTCTCCATAATAAATTTTGAATATGACACAAATATTTTGTTCAATCATTGGAATAACTGAAATATAAAGGGTGTATACTAGAAAAGTCAAGAAGCAAAAAAAATTCTAATTGGCTACATGTACATTTAGTAAGAAATTACTGTAATTTCAACAATAACACGTGTCGATGTCATTATGCTCTAAAATGACTATGATGTTTTTGTGAAGAAACGTCACGTTTCTGGGTCATGCATATTACTAACAAGCAAGCAGAGCTATCAACGTGTTTTACCATGACGTCTCGTAAAAGTGTGTAACCCGATGATTCGGCGTATACCTTAATATTTGTACAACACCCACCCCCAAGAAAAAGAAAACAAAAAACATTATGCATCTTAAACGAAGGTGTGTAACCCATGTTCTTGTAAGATAGATCAACCAATGTTCTTGCAATGTCTACCAGTAATACGCATAATTGTTTACAATGTTTGCCATTGTTCGTTGTAAATATAACTGACTTGATAATTACCTTCTTACTGTTTCGTCCCGTTTTTGATAGGAAGTCGTATTAATATTTTCTCCAGAGATCAGCATAGCTGGTAAATATGATTATTTTCCACGTACATATTAGAAATAATTCTTTTCATTTCTGCAACTTTACGTTATGTCATATTTTTATTATTTTTATGCACGGACTCGTAAATTACATTCACAGCTGTGATCGTAATAAGCCAAAGTCAAAATGTGCTAAATGTTTATTAGTCTATAGTTTGCAAATAAAAATGACATCCTTGTATTCCCGCCAGTGGAATAATGATTGTAACAGATACCATCTTTATTCGCTTATAAGACGAGCTCAAATGCAAAGTGCGCAGACCCAGATATGTCGTTCTATAATGTGCCGTCTGTGTCAATACAGTTTGCTATTGGTAATGACTAGAAGAAACAGCAAAAATTCTGATCTGCCGGCGCATTATGCGACTGTAGATACGGATCTCTTTTGTTGTAGTTATAGCTGACTTTTAAATGAGTACTAACGGTTTGCCGAAAGCAGCTTTTATCACGCTTTGCACAGAATGAGTATGAAGTTGATTGGTACACTTTATCAACCCCATTCACCTCTATCATTCTGGCACACCTTATCAACTCCATTCTTCTCTATGATTCCAAGCTCTGGTGTTATAAAGAGAGAAAATTAATCTAAAGATATCATCAATAATGTTGTAAATTATATTGTAATTTTGGAACTTATTCATCTATTGCGGGATCTATGGGATGTGACAGGTCTTTATAATATGTATGTAGCTGATTGTGTTATAGTGTATGTCAACGTAGTCATGTTGGCGCATTTACTCAAATGAAATTAAATATTCATCGTTGTTCTAAAATTATAAATAAATATAGCTTCGTCAAAGTCTATTTAACCCTGATTGTTACAAAACATCATACAAAAATCTTCCAGACGAAAATTATTGCTATGGACATTTACAGTCGTGGCCAGGTACTATTCTGTGTCAAGGAAAGACGATGCTAGGTTCATCATAACAAAATAACAGGGAAGTATCAACAAGGAAAGCTTTCTTTGTGACATCACAGCAAGCGCATTCAAATCAGTTTGTACTGGATGACACATATCTCTCTATCCACATTATATATATATATATATATATATATATATATATATATATATATATATAGAGAGAGAGAGAGAGAGAGAGAGAGAGAGAGTGTTATATAGTTATATAATTATATAGTTATATGTTAAGGCTCGTACAAAAGAAGCAAAGAAAAGAGTGAAGCCAACAAGCTTTGTTTATATTAACAAAATAATTTATTTTCCTAGAAAAACAAGGTAAAAATATGAAAAAGGACTTACAATTTATGAATCAAATCCAAAAATTAATTCAATAATTAAAAATATAAGTCCTATCACTAAAAAGTTCTAATTGAATCAAAGTTCGAATCCCGACGAAGTTCCAAAATGGAAGGCGATGACGTCTTCTATAACCTGCTTTCTGTTGTCGTGTCAACAGTTCCTTGTTGAATCACCAAGAATAATATTCCGGCTTTAGAATTCCGAATAATTTTCAGTAAATGCCTTTTTCCGAAAATTCTAATGAGAACAAGTTTTTTCCAGGGTAAATAAATTATTTTAAATAAAAAATTCAATTCAAACTGGACAAAACTGAAATATCTTTGAGCCCGAAGATATGAATTACGACTGACTAAAAATCACTATGATACGTCAGTTTTAACCCTTAACTGAAACGCAAAACGGATCACCTGGTAGATCACGTGATCACTTCCTTTCAAGCGACACAGTAACATTATATGCCAGCTGTCACGTCCGCCATGGACGAATTCGATTGTACTGAATGAATCTTACTATGAGATTCAATAATAAAAAAAAAATAAAAAAAAGAGTTGTTTACTACAAAGCTGAAACTGGCCCTGAATCTAGGTCAGCAAAAGATACAAAGTTTCAAACTACTGCGTGTGTATCAGGTTTAACAGAACTGAACTGAATTTTCTGGAAAAATGACAAATCCGGTGAATAAAGTTATCATTACAATAACATGTAACGAAATAAAAAAATAAAATGAAAAAAGAAATTTATAACTAACACACAAGTAATTAAATAACATATACGTAACACTTCCCCCATAAAGAAAAAGAAAGATTTATATAATAAAACTTTCTTTTAACTATGTGTTAATTATACATGAGGTAAAAAAAAAAATTACATAACAAGAAATCTTATGAATATAACAAAGTGTACACGAAATAATATTTCTATACACGGGAAAGTGCATCTGCTATTAAATTATCTTTTCCCTTGATGTGCCTGATGTCTGTATTATATTCATGTAACAACAAGCTCCACCTTACTAATCTTTGATTCTTGTTTTTCGTCTTGTCGATGAAAGTAAGGGGGTTGCGATCACTAAACACAACAATCAGAGAAGGAGCTGAACTAATCTAAACTTCAAAATGCTGTAATGACAATATTAAAGCCAAATATTCCTTCTCGATTGTTGAATAATTTCTTTGGTGCTTATTTAATTTCTTAGAAAAATAGCACACTGGAAGGTTAACACCATTTCTACCTTCTTGAATCAATACTGCTCCAACTCCAACATCACTTGCATCAACAGATAGTTTAAATGATTGACTGAAATTTGGAGTTGTAAGAACTGGTGCACTTTTAAGTATGGCCTTTAACTTGACAAAAGGTTCCTGACATTTTTCAGTCCAAAGAAACTTGTTTTTCTTCCTCAATAGTTTTGTCAGGGGTTCAGAAATATTAGAAAAAATGGAACAAAATTTCCGATAGTATCCAGCCATACCTAAAAATCGCATCAGTTGCTTTTTACCGACAGGCACATGGAATTCGGAGATAGCCTTGACCTTAGCATCTATAGGTTTAACTTGTCCATGTCCCACGATATGTCTTAGAAATGTTACACAAGCACGGCAGAACTCACGTTTGGATAAATTGATTGTCAGACTTGCATCAGTGAGTCTCTCAAAGAATTTCCGAATTGTTGCTAGATGTGCTTTCCAGGTGTCGTTCTAGATGGTGACATCATCGATGTAACCATCACAATTATCTAGATCAGAGGTAATCATATTCACCAAACGTTGAAAGGTACTTGGCGAACCCTTCATCCCAAACGGCATCACTTTATATTGATAAAGTCCATCTGGAGCCACAAATGCCGAAATTTCTTTTGCCCTTTCCGTCAGTGGAATTTGCCAAAATCCTTTCAAAAGGTCAAATTTGGTGACATACTTGGCATTTCCAATTTTATCAATGCAGCAATCGATTCTTGGGAATGGAAATGAATATGTCTTAGTCACACTGTTCACCTTCCTACAATCAGTGCACATACGGAAAGTTTTATCTGGTTTCGGAACAAGTATACATGGTGAACTCCAATCACGTTTACTGGGCTCTATGAAATCATTCTCCAGCAAATACTGAATTTCCTTTTTCAAGTATTCCTGTTTCAGAGGGTTCATCCTGTATGGGTGTTGTTTCACAGGTTTGGAATTTACAATTTCAACGTCATGAAAAATCTGGACCATCTGGAAATAAGTGCTCATATTCAAATAATAATAATAACTGTTTAAGTTCATTCCTTTCTTGTTGTTGCAAATGTGAAAGTTTCTGGTCCAGATTATTCATAATTTCTGAATTCCGAAGATTTGTTCATCCAAAATCAATAGAGTCCGATTGAATTCCTTAACTTAAATCCTCAGTGAGTGGGACAGGTAAAACTAAATTAATTGCATGATTTACCTGGCTCTCTCTCTGAATATACAGGTACTCCATTAATTTATTTAAATCAGAGTACTATTATTATAATTTAACTCATTCATTTTCTTCTTAACTTTGTAAGGGCCATAATACCTAACTTGAAGAAAATTTTGAAGAATGAGCAAGAGAGAAATAGCTCTACTAGAACACTCAAAGGTTCTCTCCACTAAAGGTCGGTGAAACCATAATTTCACTTTTGACTTGAATTGCTGAATGCCAAATTCAAGCATTACTAGCTGGAAAATTCCAGACATAAAATTTGACCCTTGATCCGATTGGGCAGATTTGGGAAGACCAAATTGAGTAAAAAAAATTTCATCAAAGCTTTTACTATAGTTTTAGTTTTAATATTCCTCAAAGGAATTCCTCAGGGAATCTTGTTTAAGCACACATATGGTCAACAAGTATTGGTTGCCTGACTTGGTCTTAGGTAAGGGACCAACACAATATACCATTATTCTGCTAAATGGTTCCTCAAATGCAGTTATAGGTTGTAGATGAGCCTTAGGTATCTTCTGATTGGGTTTTCCTACCATCTGACAAGTATGACAAGATCTGCAGTATTTACAAACATCACTTGATTTTTGGCCAATAAAAGTGAGTCAAGATCTTGTGATAAGTCTTATTAATCCCTAAATGACCAGCCAGAGGAGTTTCATGGGCCAGTCTAAGCATTTCCTGTCTATAAGATTTTGAAACTACAATTTGATAGTTCACTGACCACTCGTCACCAGCAGGTACCTCGGGAGTTCTCCATTTTCTCATAAGAATTCCATTTTTAATGAAATAACAGACAGGTACTTCAGTGGCTTCAGTTTCACTAATGGCCCTCTGAAACAAACAGGAGATCTCAGGATCTTTTTCCTGTTCGACGACAACTGATTATCGTTTGTCACCCTGATTAGAAAAAAGAGAATGAGTAGTTAAAAGAGGATCACTGTGATCAATACCTTTCGATTGATCCAAACAAGGAGTGAAAGTGACCTCATTAAAAGCCTGACCAATATAGGTGTCTGCTAAAGGAATACTTCCTTATCAAAATCATTCTCAAGAGCTTTCTTTGACATAGCTCTAGTAACTGCACAAGCTGGGTATAAATCAGGGTATTCTTTTTCAATAAGATCAACTTTCTGATCCAAAGAAGGCTTGTCAGTTACAAGTGGACTAACCACAACCTTGTCTCCAGCTAGGTCATTGCCTAGTAATAAATAAATGCCCTGAACGGGTAAAGAAGTCACTATTCCGACTGTCACAGGTCCTGAAACTAAGTCTGATGACAAATTTACACAATGGAGAGGAACATTAACAAAGCCGCACTCTACTCCCTGAATGAGAACACTCTAATTAGAAGAAGACTTCTCAGAAAAAGGCAAAGTACCTGATAATAAAAGACTCTGAGAAAAGCTCCTGTATCCCTTAAAATTTTAATAGGGATAGGATTGGCCAAATTACCCAAGAGTGATATAAAACCCTTCGACATATATGGTTCATAATTCTCCATCATAAAATCAGACTGGGGTTTATTAGACCCAACAAATGTATTGCTTTCAATACATGACCGTGACCTTGACCTCTTAGAAATAAGAGCATTTAGGATAGGTCTGTCTTGATTCTGATGCTTATATTTCAATTTGAAGCACTCAGAAATAACCTGTCCTTTCTTCTTGCAATAGGTACACGTAGGAATAGACAAGGATTTTGAATCAAGCTTATCAGAAGCTTGATTTTTAGAAGTTGTGCCAGGTTGAGTTTTAGAAGGGCTCGAGGTAAGCTGAAATACCTTTTTACCAGTAGGCTGCTGAGTGAAATACTTGCCTACAAAAGAAATTTTATGCGTTAAGGAATACTCGTCAGCAGCAAGAGCATCATTTTCCAAGGTTTCGATCTTATGCTCGTGAAGATAAATCCTAAACAGTTCCTAAACTATTCAACTAACATGAGTTGTCTTAGACTTTCGTAATCTTTGTTAACGTTTTTCGAAGAGCACTACCTATCAAATTGTTGTGCTTTTTCCCATTCCAATTCGACATAGGTCTGGTCAGTTGATTTTCTCGAATTCCTGAATTTTTGCCGATAAGCCTCATGGACTAACTCGTAACGCTTCAAGATATAGTCACTAACCACATCATAGTCAGCACTCTGCTGTTGTGACACTGAAATGTAAATATCACGAGCTCTACCAGTAAGTACACCTTGTAATAATAGAGTCCAATACTCCCTTGGCCACTTCAAACTTTCAGCAACTTGTTCAAAATAAGGAAAATATTGGTCTACTTCTTTTTCCAGAAAAGGGGGTACTAACTTGATATTTCTGAAAACATCAAAAGTAGAGGAGTGTTTTCCTTATGCAAGCTCTAATTCTTTTAACTTAATTTGAAATTCACTTGCATCCTTTTCTCTTTGCATTTGCATATTTAGTTTTTCTTTCTCAAACTGCATTTGTCTTTCCTCTCTTTTTCTTTCCATTTGTATCATTTCTATCTGAAACTGAACCTGTCTTATCTCTAATTCCAACTTTTTAGCTGGACTTCCATTTTCAAAAGTTCCACCCACTACTGGGTAAAATTCAAAAACAATTCTCTACTGTTGATGATATTGTGAAAAAGTCTGTTGAGTTCACTGAAGGTTTCAAACAAAATGTGAAATAATACTTGGGATTTAGAGTATTCTGAAAACTAGGGGATTTTAAATTTCAAAAAACATTTTTCTGAAATATTTTAGCCAAAATTCATATATCCCAAGGACAAGCGCCCCAATTTTCTTTTGTTACGTGTCTAGGCTCGTACAAAAGTAACAAAGAAAAGAGTGAAGCCAACAAGCTTTGTAAATTTTAACAAAATAATTTATTTTCCTAGAAAAACAAGGTAAAAGTATGAAAAAGGACTTACGGTTTATGAATCAAATCCAAAAATTAATCCAATAATTAAAAATATAAGTCCTGTCACTTAAAAGTTCTAATTGAATCAAAGTTCGAATCCCGACGAAAAGTTCCAAGATGGAAGGCGATGACGTCTTCTATAACCTGCTTTGCGTTGTCATGTCAACAGTTCCTTGTTGAATCGCCAAGAATAATATTCCGGCTTTAGAATTCCGAATAATTTTCATTAAATGTCTTTGTCCAAGAATTCTAATGAGCACAAGTATTTTCCAGGGTAAATAAATTATTTTAAATAAAAAATTCAATTCAAACTGGCAACAACAGAAATACTTTTGAGCCCGAAGGTATGAATTACGACTGACTAAAAATCACTATGATACGTCAGTTTTAACCCTTAACTGAAACGCAAAACGGATCACCTGGTAGTCACGTGATCACTTCCTTTCAAGCGACACAGCAACATTATATGCCAGCTGTCACGTCCGCCATGGACGAATTCGATTGTACTGAACGAATCTTACTATGAGATTCAATAATACAAAAATTTAAAAAAAGAGTTGTTTACTACAAAGCTGAAACTGGCCCTGAATCTAGGTCAGCAAAAGATACAAAGTTTCAAACTAGTGCGTGTTTATCAGGTTTAACAGAACTGAACTGAATTTTCTGGAAAAATGTCAAATCCAGTGAATAAAGTTATCATTACAATAACATGTAATGAAATAAATATAAAATAAAAAAAGAAATTTCAAACTAACACACAAGTAATTAAATTACATATACGTAACAATATATATATATATATATATATATATATATATATATATATATATATATATATATATATATATATATATATATATATATACATTCCAAAGAAAGTGGATGTTATATATTTAAAAGACCTGTATACAGGTTTGTGCTGGTCGACTGCACCCCGGACAAGCGACGCCTTCGGAGCCCTCCCCCTCCCACCGAAAAAGCTCCCACCTAAGACTGTAAATCTATTAATTGTTATGAGAATAACAACTAAACGTAGGTAATTTTTTTGAAAAACCTGTACTTTTTTTAAAGTAAATTCAGAATGATAGAACATGATCCGTAAATTAGCCCCCCCCCCGCAGCCCCCCTCCCGGACGGTTTCCCATACAGTCCGCCCCTTGCGACGGCCCTGCTTGTTTGACTTGTACTTATAGATGTGTAAGATCATAGTATATGATTGGGATGGTCATAATAAGGTCCCTGGGCCGGATCCATGACCTGGTTTTATCAGTTTATTTATGCCATAGGCGTGGCTTTAAACTCGCTTCTCTGGCCAGCGCTCGGAGGAAGTTGTCCAAGCCTGGTATAAGCTATTGCGATGGCCGGATTATATATATATATATATATATATATATATATATATATATATATATATATATTCATATACATACATACACATCCATCCAGCCATACATATATGCTTGCAAAGTAATGTGATCTGATCTCTGAAACTTTGGATAATTTCGCCTTGCATGGAAGTCGCAGTATATTGATGATATTAATATGTTTACATTATAATTTAGTCAGAGAATTATAAATTGTAATTTATAGGAAAGGCAGGATGAAATAAAAGTGTGACGGAGTTGCGGTGAAAAATAGATAAATAGATTTTGACACGAGGTCTACCAACCCCAAGATATGTTCACTTAAATTGGACACTAGAATCGTTGTCTACTTGGCTTGACGTAAATTTAGTAAAGAAATGACATTTTGGATGAATGTTATTTCAGCAATGGCTCGAGGCAGTGTCGTTTTGTTCTAAAATGATTATGAAATCTCTGTGTGACGGAACGTCACGTTACTGGGACACACACGTTACTAATCAGTGACGTCACGGTCGAAAGTACATGTTCAGCCTTTACCTTTACCCATAGCTTTCTGGGGAATCAGCGAGGGTATTTAGACGAGGGTCAAATAGCATACGATTAATTACAAGTCGAAATCTATGAAGGGATTATCCAAACCTTTCGGCTTCTAAACTCGTCAAGATTTTATTTATGCGTAGTATCATCCTAAAATAAATGCATCGTACATCACGTGAAGTATAAACATTCATGTGGATCGTATAAACACTCTATTCACAAGTCAGCCTCATTCCGATCTCCCTCCAAGCACTCGAAACAATGAATCTGATCTTGACCGTGTTCTTGAACGAGCACCTTTTGTTTACTTTGCGACTTTAACGGCTGCCATACACGTTTGGGGTGTAAAGCTGTTATTTCAAACACAATCGTTGCCTTTCTAATGACAATTCTTATCAGCGTGCCACTTGATCCACTTGTCCTTAGATCTAACCATCTTTAATCCACCTCTTTTACTTGACTTCTCGTGGAAGCTGGTAACGACCCTCAGTGATGGTGTTATGTCTATATTTTTTGTAACTTTTGGTACATGACCGTGTCTACATTATGTGTAATTTTTGTTCATAACTGTAAATTGTAATGATTATAATTTTTGTACACGGGCGTAAAATTATGTACATTGCATATAGTCTATAAATAATTGTTGACGAAGGTGTTTACAATCATTAATAATAATATTAATAATAAAACCTGTTGACAACTTTGGGGCAGTTTCTCACTGGCTGGTGGGGTCACGTGGGTTCTGAAAAGAATTAATTTGTTTCAATTGGATGAGTTAGGTCAAGTGGGTTCGTTTACGATGTGGGATATTTGCAAAACGTCACGTTGCTAGTATTCTTATGCATGGAGCTGGAAAATTTTAGTTAGTCTCATTTCTTATGTTCTTGTTGTAATGTCAGTCTTCAGACGTATTTAATGTTGTGTTTCGATATTATTTGACAAGAAACATTTCATTGGAGCAACAAAGTGCTCACTGGACTGAAAAAATATTTTGGGACTATTGTAAATTATTCAAAGGAGTTTTCGACAATACCAGTTTGATACATCAGGGCTACTGGCAGACCAGTACATTCGGGGATCTTAAATTCATTCGGAACATTCAATTCTTTTGGACTTGAATAGTACGTTTTGGAATTATTTCAGATTCAATTCATAATACTGTAAGTTGCTCTTATATTTTCATTTTATAACTTTGACAATTAAAAGTTTGTTAAGTTTTACAAAACTTGCTGGTTTTGCTTCTTTGTTTCACTTAGTTTATGACCATAGATCGTAACAGAAATTTGGGGCTCGTCCGGGATACGAATTTCAGAAATATTTCAGACAAATTGAAATTGATTTTGAAAATTTCAATTTATTTATTTCGGATATTCTTTTGCACCTTGTCCTTTGATGTTACATAATGAAACCAACAAGCTTTTACAATGTCATCTAGGGTGATGAGTTTTGTTTCCAATCCTACCCAGGAAGGGTGGGAGTATTTAAGGAAAGATGAGATGCTGCAGCTTGCCAGGCGCTATTCTCTTTTGGACATAAAACCGTCTTTGTTAAACTGGAAATTAAAAATATTTGGTGGAAACGGAATTTTTTTGATGAATGTGTCTTGCATTTAATTAGGAAACCTATATCTAGCTCTGAAATGAAAGTAAAAGAATTACAATAATGATAATAATAATAATAATAAACCTGAACCACCAGATGAAATAGAGCTAAGAAAGGTTCAACTTCAAAACGAAATGGCGGAAATCCCAAATCAGAAAGAGGAAAGAGAAAGAGGCAAATGTAAATGCAGATTCAAAAAGAAGACAGAGAAAGGGACATTTAAATTCATATTATGAAAGAAGAAAGAGAAACAGAAAATATGCAAATGAAAATGCAAATACAGAAGAAAGAGGAAGGGAGGAGCGGCAAATGCAGGTGCATATACAAAAAATGCGTGTAATGGGCACCATATAGCCATAATTGTGCTTAAGTGCCCGTAAACTATGCTATTGCACCTGCTACTAATATTCTACCTCATTCAGAATATCTGGTGGTATCCTTTCGAAGGGAGACAACCCAGTTTGAGTTGCATGAAATAACATATCTTTCTGTGGTCAGGTCATGCTACGCCTGCTACCTTATGAAACAGAAGGCAAATATTACTTGTGACTGTTGATCCAGAGTGGACAGATACACCTGGCTCCCTCTAGAAAGTCTTTCTGGTAGATATGCTCAACCCACGGCTATGAAAGCAAATGATAAGAGCGGTGTGAACAGTGCAGGGCATCAGGTCAGCTGCTGTAGGAACGGTTGGCTATCTACTGCATGCGGACTTGTATCCAGACGTTTAGACACTGTAGTACCGCTGGATTCAGACAGGATAGGACGAGGGAGCGAGGGCAACTCTGCGCAACTTTCCCTCTCTTAAGTCCTGCTCATGCGCAGGTCATGACATTAATCTCATGCCGTCACCAGATACATTCAAGTCTGTGGCGAAGGGACTATATAACCAACTAGATACAATCGATATATGCTCCGAGAATATCAAGGAAAACTGGGCATCATTCAGGAACTCTGTGCACTCATCTGCGTCCAATACCATTGGTACAACCACTCGTAAGCATCAAGATAAGTTTGACGGGAACGATGCTGCCATTCAAAGACTTCTGAAAGAGAAACATCCGTTACAGAAGGCCTATCAAAAGACATCACTACATCGTCTACGAAGGCAGTCTTCAACAGCATCAAGAGGACTGTCCAAAGTAAACTCAGAGAATTGCAGAACTCATGTACACACACACACACACACACACACACACACACACACCCCCGGCGGAATCACATGACCCAAAACTAAGACGTTAGATGGCACTACAAAACCCGCCAAGCATTTAAAATCAGAACATAAACTCTAATGAAACGAAAATTACATTACGAAATGAAAATTAAAGCCCATGGGTTCTCCTCGTTACAGAAGATATTCTACTGCGAGCTGAAGGAGGGAAAGCGCTCTCATGGTGGTCAGAATAAACGCTTCAAAGATTTTCATAAGTCAGCATTGAAACATTTCAGCATTGGCCCAAACCTTGGGAAGATGACACACGGTATCGCTTCACCTGGCGCCTCATCTATACAGGAGCTACAGGCTTTGAACGCAGTTGAATTACAGAAGAGCGAGAAGCGTAAATCTGAGAACTGCCGCTCGTCCACTATTGATCAAACAAATCCAAGTGGCAGCTTCTGTCAAGTGTGAGACAGACAGTTCATAGCACAAATTGAACTGATCAGCCAGTATCATACTCACAGAAACCAAACCAGTTAGTTATGTTATGGTCATCTTCTAACTCGATGGACGAACAACAACATATCCTTTTAAAAACGTATTATAATTCACCCCATTCCCCAATTTTCTTTTCATGCTGTTGATGAAAAATATCTTTTGAGTTAGACAATAAACTTTATCCCTATGGTACTGAATATCCCAAATCCGTAAAATAATAATAAAAATAATAAATAACATCGGTAAAATAGCTGACTTCGTATTGTGTAGATTCATCTTCAGTTATTTCCCTTCGATAACTCTTCAGATTGAAAGTTAGTCGTAGTGTTCACTTCCTGCCACAAGTAAATGGAGATGTTTTCGCCGAAAGTATCGATATAAGCTAAACTGTCCGTGTTAATTTTGCTTGCAGATCACCAAGATGACGGGTGATCCGGTGCGGACCGCTCCCACCTTGCCGCTTCCTAGCGGACCGACGTCTCTTTGCTTTGACAAGGATGATTTCATGAAGGTACGGGGCAAAGGCGGTAGGGGTTAATGAGGAATCGTATCGGTTCGAGGGCCAGTTGTATACTCAGATGTAATGCCACATACACATATCTAATATAAAAATTCATAGAAAATAAAATGCATAAGTGAGGTCAAAAAGGTGCATATTTTTGGATTGTTATAATAAAACAAGGCATAAAAATATTCGTTCCTTGACCTGAGAAGTTAGTGGCAGTTCAAAAGAAGTTTATGCATCCCAGCCCCAAATTTATACCTGCATTCAGGCCGTTTTTTTTTTTTAAAAAGTAGATGTTCTACTTGCCTTGGACTCACATATCTACTGCTATGGGTGTCTAACTCGTCTTTCTAGCCAACTATTGCAATTTCACTGTTAACATACTGTGAAGTAACTATCGGCGTGTACATGTCTCACATCAGTTTCAAAAACAACACAAGCCCAATCACTTCCATCTCACCTATGCCCGCATGAGTTTGAGTCATGGGCTCAGCCAATGTGGGTGTGTGAGAAAGCTTCCCTGTAGCTTCCTGTAGGTCAGTGATTCTTACTGGGGTTTTCTCATTGTCTTCCTCCACCAGTTACACTGGCCACCGTGTATAGTCTATCTTGTGCTGATAAATGACATTAAACCCAAAACAACAACAACAACAATGAGCCCAAAAAACCTAATTCACAAATAAATTCATATCTTTAATTATTAAACAATAACAGCTGAAAAAGTGACATTATAGCCTTAAGAAATTTGATGGGCAAATTTATGAAAGTATCTCCCTGCCACCTAATTTCCTAGACATCAGTGATGGAGGCTGTCAGCATACAAAAGTAAATGTTGATAGGAAGACAGTTTATGTTCAGCTGGGTATAATGTACCTAAATATACCACTTGAAACAAAAATGTATTTTTTTTTAATCATACATATGATTTGAGAACATACTAAAGTACAAATCATACAAGTCATCTAGGCATTCTTTACTATCTCAGCTTTAGGTGTCATTTTTGAGAATTTAATTTCACAGACAATAAATGGTGAATATTCATTTTATTTCATTGTATGCTGATCAGTATTCCTTAAAGGATCATTATATAACCACTGAAGAAAATACTGATGTCACAATCACTGTTAAAGTATTTGGATATTTTTAGATAAAGCCAATCAAGAGGTGTGAACTCAGAGCTTTATAAATCTGCAAGTGTGAATAAGAGTTTGTTGTAGTTTAGCAGTCACCCAATGACTGATTTTGGCATTTTATAATCTTGCAATAAAGACAGTACATCAGAATATATGACACATTTCCAGAGACCTGCAGTCAATGTATCTGTAGTTAATTAAATTAATTGGTCAATAATTATGTTATGTGTCGTAATAATAATAATAATAATAATGAGGACTTTGTATAGCGCCTAATCTTTAGAAGCTCTAAGCGCTTTACAACATTTGACAACACTTAAAAAACATATATAATGATATGATTACAAAATTAAAAACAAACACCACGAAAGTAGAAACAGAAAATATGCTGTAAATATTTAAGGCAAGGATACATTATTAGGTCTTTAAGTTTGTTCTTGCAGTTGAAATAGGTGAGTTTTCAGAGCGCTCTTGAATGAGATCACTGTGTCTTTGTGTCTAAGTGCAGTGGGCAATTTGTTCCACGTTGCTGGGCCCTGGTATGCAAATGAGCGTTGTCCATATGATTTCATCTTCATAGTGGGAATAATGAGAATATTAGTGTCAGAAGAGGAGCGTAAGCATCTTGCAGGTGTGTACACATGGGTGAGGTCAGATAGGTATGTTGGACTGGAGCCTGTCAGTGAAACGTAGCACAGAGAACAAATTTTGTGTTTAATTCTGGATCGTATGGATAGCCAGTGTAGGGTACAGAGCAGGGGAGAGGCGTGCTCTGATCGTGGTACTCTAAGGATGATTCGAGCAGCTGTATTTTGAACTTTTTGAAGTTTCTGAAGTAGATATTGAGACGAACCAGACAGAATTGAGTTACAATAGTCCAGTCTTGAAAGTACTAAGGAACACACAAGTGTTTTAGTGGCATCAACTGAAAGATACTTGCGAATGGAGCTGATTCGTCTCAGCTCAAGATATGCAGCCTTGCATATGTTCATGACATGTTAGTGCAACGAGAGAGTACTGTCGAGAGTGACACCGAGGTTTCGTACTGACTGTGTGAATTTAATGTTGGTGTTGCTGATATTTATTGTCTGAGGTAAAGGATGTGAATGAGAAAGTCTTTGTGTTGTAATCAGGATGGCTTCAGTTTTATCATCATTCATCTGCAGCTTGTTACATGTCATCCATGATTTCACACCGGAAATGCACCTCTACGCCTTGGATGGTAGCTTCAACTTCAGCTGGATGGCTAGATTTGTATATTTGGGTGTCATCAGTATACAATTGGTGAGACACTGGATGATGATCTATGACACTTGAGAGTGGCTGAGTGTATAGAATGAAGAGAACAGGTCCAAGAACAGACCCCTGTGGAACACCACAGCATAGATCAACTGGGCTGGAGTGTTTTCCATTTGCGGACACAGTTTGTGTCCTGTTGACCAAGTAGGACTTGAACCATAGTAAGGCCGTATCATGAATGCCAAATACATGCTGGAGACGGTGAAGTAATGTATCATGGTCTATAGTGTCAAATGCTGCAGACAAGTCAAGGAGAGTGAGGACTGTAATCTTTCCGCCATCCAAAGCAGAGAGAAGGTCATTGACTACTTTCAGAAGAGTAGTTTCCGTACTGTGGCAAGGGCGATATGCAGACTGTACATTGCTAAAAAGACTGTTTGAATTCAGATGAGATACAAGTTTGGATAGAACAACTTTTTCTAAGATTTTTGACATGAAGAGGCGACGAAGTAGAGGCAACCTGTTTGCCATGGGTTCTAGACAGGTTGTCGGGATGGGCCCGGTCTCAACAAATCAGCTGGTCATGCCGAGCCCTAGGAGGTCTTTATTTACTCGCTCACTTCCTTTCTCTTTCAAATTGTATCTCTCTTGATACCACCATTGCCCCTACAGTCTATTCCTTTAACTTTCCCTTTCCCAAGTCTTAGAAGACTTCCTAGAAGGCAGTGGCTTAATGGGTCAATCGGGAGGTAATTTTACTGACTGAGTATAACATCTGTGTATCCCTGGCACTTGAAAGTGTCCTCTTGTTGGGCTCTATGGTAGGTGGGGGAGCACAGGTGCTGAAGTCCTTAAAAAAAAAAATGGAAAAATCAAAACAAACAAACAAAAACAATATTTGATTCGGAAGATGAACCATGCAGCATGGAGTCATTCCCACGCTTCATGGTTATACAATAAAAAGATGCCTCAAAACTGCTTAGTGCACTCTCTCCCTTTGTAATTGAAAAGACAATAACGGGATCGATCAGCACACCAAAAAGCGTTAAAAAGTTGAAATCGGGTTGCCTACTTGTTGAATGCGAACGACGTAGTCAAACAGAAAACATCAAGAAAATGAAAACATTTTTCGATATTCCAGTCTTATCATTCATGCATACAACACTCAATACGTCCAAAGGCGTGATTCGCTGTCGTGACTTGGCTGGAGTCAGCGACACGGATATCATTGAGGGGATGAAAAACGAAGGTGTCATTGCAGTCTGCAGAATACGCATTAAACGTAACAACAACCTGCAGGACACCAACACCACTGTACTCACCTTCAGCAAACCAACAGCACCCAGAGTGGTCAAAGTTGGCTTTTTGAAAGTGAAGGTTGATGTATACATTCCAAACCCAATTCAATGTTATAAGTGTCAGAAATATGGCCATCATGAAGACCAATGCTCAAAAAGCCAAATATGTGGTCAATGCGGAGACCGCTCTCATCAGGAATCTGAGTGCAGAGCAACTCCGCATTGTGTCAGCTGTGGAAAGGAGCACCACGCTAATTCCAAGGATTGTGATACCTGGAAACAGGAGAAGGAAATACAGAGGGTAAAATACACAGCTAACATTCCCTTTCCAGAGGCCAGAAAGCTTGTACAGGCAAAAACATCCCTTCCTGGCCCATCCTTCTCCACTGTAGTTAAAAACAATCCCAAAGCAACAAAGGATGCTCAAACACAGACAGATCCACCCGAGTCAACACCTTGCTCTAACACCCCCCCCATTACCAAGCACAAAAAACCACAGCATCTACCCAAACAACTTTTAATAATACCCCACCACTGAAATCACCAAAGAATAAAAATAGATCTCAAGGAAATAGGCAGCAAAAGGGGTCAGATGACCCCATCAAACTCTATAACAGGTTTGGGGACATTGAGAGCATGGACGCAGAAGATACTGCTCCATGTTCTCAAAGTAGCTCCAAACCTAACCAAAAAATCATCCCCATACTTCCTCTCAGAGAAATAATCATACAGACTCTTTCTGCGAAAAGTCTAACCTAGCTCCAGAATCTCCACTCTAAACTTATAATGAAGAACACCATCATACAATGGAACTGTCAAGGATTCAACGCTAATTACAATGATATTCTTCTGTTTTTAAACGAATATAATCCTGCAATACAATGCCTTCAGGAAACTTTTTTAAAAGATAGGATAACATCACACTTAAAAACTATTCCCTGTTTAACACCTACTTTCAGAATGTTGACAGGGCCTCAGGAGGAGTCTCTGTTGCTGTGAACAATTGAGCCCCTCATAGCGTCATCCCATTAAACACAAATTTGCAAGCTATTGCTGTGAGTGTCACTCTACATCAAGTGATTACCTTTTGTTCTATTTACATACCACCAAACACCAACCTATTACCAAATGAATTAGACACTCTTGTTCAACAACTTCCTGCGCCATTTGTTTTACTCGGTGATTTTAATGCCCATTTTATGGGGATCAAACTACATAAGCAACAGGGGCAAAAAGGTAGAAGATTTCATTACTAGACACGACTTGTGTCTATATAACACTAAATCTCCGACATACTTACACCCAGGAACGGGTACATACACGTGTATCAACTTGTCAATTTGTTCTCCTTCGCTACTTTTGGATTATAATTGGAAGGTCGCTGATGACCTTCACAGCAGTGATCACTTTCCAGTCTCCCTTGAAAATATTAACTTTGCAGTTGATGACGCAGTTCCACGGTGGAACTTGAAGAAAGCCGACTGGGGCAAGTTTGAAACACTTTGTACAACTAGGCTTAACAGGGATATGGTTCTAAAAGACAATAACGCTATTCAATATTTTACCACTGTTTTAATTGAGATTGCAGAGGAATCCATTCCTAAGTCCTCACTGAACTGTAAAAGAACCCAAAAACCATGGTTCACCAAAGAATGTAAAGAAGCCATTAGACAACGCTGAGAAGCACTGAAAAACTTAAATAATTGTCCAACGCCCCAACATTTAACTAAGTACCGTATTGTTCGGGCCAAAGCTCGCCACACGATTAAAGAAAGTAAAAGAGCATCATGGAAAAAATATGTTTCAACTTTAAATTCTCATTCCTCTATAAAGAAAGTCTGGGACACTATCCGCAAAATAAATGGAAAGGGAAAACACAATTCATTCCAACATCTGAAACTAAAGAACAACAATTTCAATACCAAACATGAAATAGCTAATATACCTGCTGATTGTTTCTCTAAAAATTCCTCATTGTCTAATTATTCAGAAGCTTTCCGAAGATTACAAGCTCAGAAAGAAAAGACACGGATGAAATTCACATCGAATAACTCAGAGAGTTATAATCAACCGTTTTCATTGTCGGAGCTTATGGAATCTTTGAACAAGGCCCATGATACATCTGCTGGGCCTAACGATATACATTACCAGTTTTTGAAACACCTTCCAGAACCATCATTAACAGTTCTTCTGGAAATCTTCAATGATTTATGGATTACTGGTAATGTACAAAAATTTGGAAAGAAGCAACAGTAATACCAATTCCCAAACCAGGCAAAGATAGCACAGATCCTACCAACTATAGACCCATATCACTGACTAGCTGCGTATGCAAAATAATGGAACGAATGATCAATTCTCGGCTTATATGGTATTTGGAAACCAACAATCTAATACCTCCTTTCCAAAGTGGCTTTCAATATGGTCGTAGTACCAATGATCATCTGGTTAGACTGAAACATTTATTCGCGATGCTTTCATCAAGAAGGAACACTTAGTAGCAGTTTTCTTTGACTTAAAAAAGGCTTATGACACAACATAGAAGTATGGAATACTAAAAGACTTGCACGATCTGGGTCAAAAAGGCCGTCTGCCATCTTTCATATCAAACTTTCTCTCAGACAGAGAATTCAAGGTATGAGTGGGCTCCACCCTCTCTGATATACACGATCAAGAGATGGGTGTGCCCCAGGGCAGTATTTTATTGGTGACGCTTTTCAACATAAAAATTAATAGCATCACCAAGTGTCTGGCTCCTGGTGTGGATTGCTCTTTGTACGTCGATGACTTTTTAATATGTTATCGATCAAAGCACATGCATGCAATTGAAAGACAACTTCAGCAAACTATCAACAAGATTCAAAATTGGGCCAATACTAACGGTTTCAAATTCTTGAAATCAAAAACTGTATGTATGCATTTCTGTCAGTTACGAAGACATCATGATGAACCTAAACTCACGCTGGATGGAACACCTATTCCAGTGGTTGAGGAAACCAAGTTTTTAGGTAGTATCTTCTACAGAAAACTGACTTTTATTCCACACCTGAAGAATTTGAAAGCTAAATGCTTGAAATCTCTAGATTTACTTAAAGTAGTAGCGCACACTGACTGGGGTGCTGATAGAAAAGTCATACTCAGTTTATATAGAACATTTATTTGCTCGAAACTAGACTATGGTTGCGTTGTTTATGGTTCAGCTAGGAAGTCCTATTTGAAGATGCTTGATCCAATTCATCATCAGGGAATAAGACTTGCTTTGGGAGCATTTAAGACATCCCCGTGTGAAAGCCTACTCGTTAAAGCGAACGAACCACCTTTATCACAACGTAGAGAAATGCTTTCCGCACAGTATGCTCTCAAATTAAGATCAGACCCTCTGAACCCTGCTTTTTCGGCTGTTTTTCAACCCAAATATAAAACCTTATACGAAAATAAACCAAATGCCACACCTACCTTTGGCATTAGAATATTACCATATCTTGACAGTACCAAAATTGATCTTTCAAAAATTCAGAAAACGTCCATCTCCGAAACACCTCCCTGGCTACTTCAACAAGCAAAGGTACTTTTTACGTTACACGATGGAAAAAAATCGGAGACAAACCCTTCTATTTTCCACAACTCTTATCACGAACTCCTCACCCAATTCGAAAATTATACAAGAATATATACTGATGGATCAAAAGGTGAGGAAAAGGCTGCTGTAGCCTTCATTAGTGGAAAACACACAACAAAAGTTCGCTTGCCAAATGGTATATCAATTTTTTCAGCTGAAATCAGAACAATAGATCTTGCTTTGCAATATATTGAAAACAAATGTATTTTAAACAGCATCAGTTTCTCCGACTCACTATCAGTACTTCAGTCACTACATCATAGAAAACTAGAGAACCCATTATTAGCCAATATTCTCTTCAAACATACTAAGCTGAGTACCTCCCACAATATAGTATACTGTTGGTTACCCAGCCATATTGGCATTAAAGGTAATGACAAAGCAGACCGCGCTGCAAAAATGGCCCTATCACTAGAACCATCTGATTTTAAAATACCGTATACAGATTTTAAACCTAGTATAAAAGAATGTTTACGTCAGAAATGGCAGGCATCATGGAATGATGCCATGAATAACAAACTTCATGCCATCAAGCCAACCCTAGGAGAATGGACTCCTTTTTACAGAGCCATCCGTAGGGAGAAGGTAGTCATTGCAAGAATTTGAATTGGTCATACTTATTTAACCCACTCCCACATACTAAAAGGAGAAGACCCACCAGAGTGCATTTCTTGCAATAAACCATTCACTGTTAAGCACTTTATTTTGGAGTGTTTCGACCTCCAACTTACGCGTGATCAATATTACAATGTGCATGACATTAGGGAGCTCTTTGGTACAGTGAGCATGTCTTATATTATAGAATTCCTGAAAGAAGTAAACATTTATTATAAACTATAGCTTTTACGCTATCACCTTGAGCAGTTTTATGTGCTATATATACCGTCCCTAAATTTTAATTAACTTTCATCTGTCTTCATTATCATATACCATTTACATTCCCCGTTGATCGGGAAACTTTATTTATTTAACACCGTTACCATCTTATCGTTTTACTTTCAGCAGTTTGGTTTCGTATCGCCAGTCGATATGAAACCTTTTATCACTTTTAAGCGATCAAACATACCTTTTGTATGGCGCTAAATAGCCTAAGAGTGCTGGTGCTCCGTAAAAATTCAATCAACCAACCAACCAACCAGCCTGAATCCTCATAAAATTTACTTAAGATTCTGAAATGTGATTTAATTAGATTTAAATGGCTGAATTCACATTTGTTTATGCAGCTTATTTGGCAGGGGGTGCAGTTGATAAATGTCAAAGTAAGCAGAGCAAAGAGGTTGGATTTGAATTTTGATACATTGATGAATATTCATTTCCTATTCAAATACATTCCATGGCTGTTTGAATACGAAATTGGTTTTTGTTTCAGTTGTAATGGATTGTATAGAAACCATGTAGAAAACCTACAAATGATAATTGTATTTATCTCCCATCAAATTTGGTGACTTGTTACTAATATAAAAATGTAGATTATTATGATAACTTTGTGTCCAAAAGTATTATCAGAGGTCTCGCTAGGATTTTACAATTAGGAGTCCAGGACTCCTATTTTTGTAAAAGTAGGAGTCCCACCAGCAAAAGTTGCAGTCCCCTCCCATAAGCATATTTGGCATACCTGAAGTGGCTAAAAAGAGGAACCAGTGGTTGTCACTGAGCTTACTTTTCCAAATTCTTTACACCACTGACATAAAGCTCTTGTTTGTTCATTAGAATCAGACTGAATTTTGTCAATTCAAGGATAGGCCTTATTCCAAACACTAAGCCAGGCATCACCAGAGGTCTCACTAGGATTTTACAACTAAGAGTCCAGGACTCCTCTTTATTCGGCTACACTAGGAAATGGACAAGATAATGAAAGCTAAGGTTGTTTACTTGATGTACACTTTATAATGACCATGTGTACATCTCTGTGTCTTTCTGCCTCTTAATTCAGTCATTGTAAATATCAGCAAATTACCCACCACTCAGCAGCTAGTCTCAGTCTTTGACTTGCCGCCTAGCAATTGCATCATGTTCTTTTATTGTACTCTTATAATGACAACATGTACATCTGGGGGCCTTTCAGCCACTGAATTCTGTCATTGTAAATATCAGCATAGATAAAATGATCAATTGATCAACTCATTTTCCTGCTAACAGGTGCTTAAAGCAGGACTGGCAAGCCAGTGAATTTGAAGCCCAGCTATTGCATGCATATGGAGGACTCCTGCCTAAGTGATTTTCTGCGTCCCAGATAAAATATTTGCATCCAAATATGCATGATTAAGCGTTTCCGAGACCTCTGATTATACAATATCAGACCAGATGTAAGAGGTAGAATGCAAGCTTGAATGTCTTTCACACTCATGCAGAAAAGATGGCAAATGCTTTCTCTTGTCCAGCTGTAATTATTCAAAGTAAAAAGTTAAACAATATGTTAGATATTACAATTCCTATAGCTTAAAATTAACCTGACCTGCATGTCTTTTGACCATGTGTACTTGTCTGCCATTCGATCAGTGTATGCTGGGTGAGTAGTGTCAGGCAGGTCTCATGCTATTTCAGTGGCTGAGCAAGCAGAATAAGTTTAGCATTTCATGAAATTGTTTGGTATTCTGCTTTGCCTTGTTTAAAAAAAAAAAAATACATATATATATATATATATATATATATATATATATATATATATATATATATATATGTCAGTGGTGTTTTTGCACTTATTTTCCTGTGTTTTTCCTCCACCAGTTATACTGGCCACCATTTTAAAAACAAAACAACAACTTTCTAGGTCCTAGGCAAATGTTTAGAGTGGGTTTCATCCCACTAACCCCATGGGGAGGGGGGCTGAGGGGGTTAAGTTGGTATATAAATGTACTCTATTTGTATATTGTTTGTTAAGGTTTTGCATTTAGGTCAGGGATTTGTGGACATGTTGTATTCAAGGAAACATGGAACATATCAGATCTGCTTCACCCTTTTTGTAATAATAGATTAATGTGACCTATATTTCATGTTATCATGGCTTTAGTCAAATTTATGATTACATTTTGCATTTTAAGTTTTTACTTCTTAAGCTCTAGATGATTGTAAGCATTACAGCAGCAGAAGATGGTCACTGTGACCTACATTTCACATTTTACTGGCTTTGGTTAAGTTTTTACATTTAACTCATGACCATATAGATTTTTATTGTACCCTGTATACAAACTGATATACACAGAATTGTGAAACTTTGTGATGAGATGCATCTTGAGCATCAGATCTCATTAAAAAATAGGTAATTGTTATCCATATTTCATACATACCAATTTGGGTTATTTTTTTTATTTTGAGAATAATCAGACTTGATGATTGTACGCATCTCAGTTAGTACCACATCCTTACAAAAAAAGAAAGTCACTTTGACGTACATTGCACATTTTACTGGCTTAGGTTAAGTTTTTGCATTTAGCTCTTGATCATGTATGATTTTGCATTTTGTATGCATCCTGTTGCACCTGGAATTATAAAACTTGGTGATAGGATGCATATTCGCAAGTACTACACCCTCAGCACACCAGTAGGTCACTGTGACCCATATTTCATACAACACTGACTAGGTTCAATTGTGCATTTTAACTGTTTAAGCTCAAAACATGAAATTAGATGACTGTATACATCTTTCGTTTGTACCAAGCCTCTGCAAAAAAGGTCACTGAAACCTGCATTTCAGAGTTTACTGGCTTAAAGTTATTGCATTCAGCCCATAGTCACAAAGGTTTTTTTTCATGCTGTGTCCATACTATCCTTTCTGTGATTGTGAAAGTTGGTGAGGAGTGCATCTTGGTGAACACTTCACCCTCATTTTAGAAGTAGATTAGTATGACCCATATAAAATGTTATGCTTCATTAACTTGGTATTAATTTACATAGGTTTTTGTATTTGTATGAACTTGTGACCACATACATTATTCCATATTATGTACATTCCCGCATCCTGCATACACTAAAGGCCCTTCTGATCTGTTTAGTTGGCAGCAGAAATAAATATATTTATTCAATGGTAAACTTTACATTTTAATGACTGTACATTGTGTTTGTTATAGGTTACCCATAACAAGTTAACTGTACTTTGTACATGTAAATGAGTATATGAGTAAGATGATTGGACTGCATGCTTTTCATGTGAGGTTTTTGAGTGCAATTAAAACTTGCATTTCTTTCAAACAAACCTTGGTTGAATTATTGAGAGCAGCAAAGTCATGGAAAGCAAAGTTTGTAACTCCAAGTTAATGCTGTACTCCAAACTTCAAGAAATGTTGAGAATTAAAATAATTCGTAACTCAAACTGATAGAAAGTGGATGCTAAATGAATTTTTTTTTTGTTATAATGGATTTTAAAGACAAGAACTTTCTGAAATTTTATGTCTCACAACAATAGTTGTAGGGGCATACAGTGTTACCCTTATCCACCTATCTGCCACCCCTGGTTAAGTTTTGTATTTATACAATTTACATGACCAGCAGTATATTTATACAAAACACGATATGCGACCATCTCTTGAACTCTTAGCATACATATGTGCAAAACTTCATATGTAAAACAGTAATTTTGTCTCCTTTATTTTTCTTTGAACAGGACAATTTTGATATTGACCGATTTATAATGGAGTGTCGCAGGCGTGTGCCTCTGGAGGACCTGCGAGATGATCTCAATGTGTACCTTAAGATTTTGCGTAGTGCTATGATAGAGTTGATCAACAAAGATTATGCTGACTTTGTCAATCTTTCCACCAATCTGGTAAATTTGCGTATTTGATTTTTCCATTTGTTTTTTTTACAGTCCGGAAAAGTTTGTAAGGACTAATAATAGACACAGCATTATTGATGATTATTTTCACCATCATCAACTAAATACACCAGTCAACTTATAAAAAAGATCATGTTTTATCCCAACTGTTATTATGTTATGTATCTACAGTTATCTTTGTTTTTCCACATTTAAGATACTTTGTTATTGAGATGAATTTCAGTAAGTAAAACATCCATATCCCTTTACTATGGTACTGTGGGCCAAATTATAGGGTTCATTGATTGTTAAGTTTTGTTTTAAACTTTAGATATAATGTGCGGTTTATGATGGAAGTATGGCAGCTGTTGAGAATGTTCATCTCAATCAAAACAATACCAGTTGCTTCCAAATTAGAATACAGTGACCTGCTTTTCATGTGTACAACACATATTTTTCTTTTCTATTTGTGCAGCCATATGCAGTGATATGCATGTGTAGTTGAAGAATGCGTAGCTTTGACTATAATGATTTTATTATAAAATTTTGCCACAGTCCATTTTTGGTATATTGATATGTTTCTTATTCGAATTTATAATTCTGTTTTGTCATACAGGTTGGGATGGATAAAGCCATTGGAAGTTTAAAAGTGCCACTGGAACAACTAAAAGAAGAAGTCCTGGTAAATAAATGCTGCTCTTGTTTCCTTAGTAAAAAGACAATGTTTCTCATTTTAGGCCAAAATTGTTTACCAAGCTATGAATGGAATGAGTACTGCAGAGCTCTTCCAGAGATTAGGATATTGGCATAGAAAAGTAAGAATGTGAATGTTGACACAAACTTAATCTGGAATGAATAAGAAGTTTTGGATTTGAAAAAGAAATAATTTTAATGGTAGATGTCTATATGAAATATTTTTTTCCAAAGGCAAACAATTTATCTAGGAAATTTGGTTGCATTAGTCAAGGAATGTAAAAGTTTTGATGTTCAAGATTACTGGTACTGTAGTACAGCACACATAATGCCAGCAATGTGCAAATTTTACAAATACTATATGGTACACAAATACATGGCAGCCATTTAGAAAATCTTTTCACTACTCCTCCAGAATGGTTGCTATGGGATTGTCATTGAAAGATATCTTGTGATGTTTAGTATTTCCTAAGGAAAATGGTGCCAATCTAACATCAAATATGGCTGCAGTGGTGGCTTTTTGAAAATATTGTTATTTCTACTTCTTCTGAATGGATTGCCATATTGACATGGGTTTTGCTGAAATAATTCTTGTGATGCCAGGTTGGTCCTAAATGAACAAGGTAACAATCTGACATTGTGTGGCAGCCAAGATGGCCATCCTGAAAAGTTTACTTTCCCAGAAATGGATGGCAATAGCTACAGGAAGTTATAACCAAACATCTTACTATGTTTGATTGGTCCTCAATGAAAATGTTGCCAAACTAACAATAAAATATGACTGACATGGTGGCCTACTTGAAATAGTGTGTTGTAGTGTCGTGGTTTTTTCATACAAGACTTCTTATGATGTCTAGTTGGTCCTAAATTAAAAAGTTGCAGATCTGACATCCAATATGGCCAGTTGAGTTGCCATCTTGAAAATCTAATTATAGCTACATCTCCTGAATGGATAGTTGTAGTGAAATGGGGTTTTCACTAAATACTTATGATATCTAGTTGCTTTTAAATAAGACAGATATCTTAGGAATATATTAACTCATACATAAAATATTTTTGTTACCACATTCAGTGTGTTGGAGTATCTCGGCGACGGCAGTAATGGTTTTAATACTCAGGAGTTAAAAAGAAGAAACGGAATTGTATATGTATCCTGGAAATTCCATTTGGTCACCAGAATGTCAGTCCCTTCAAAGGACTTTTGTTACATAAGTGCATTGATGGGACTTATAGCCTCGTGATATGGGACAACAGAATGGGAGTCCAGGAAATACAAAAAACAATTAATGAAACCCCTGTTATGACTCAGGGGCTAAGTCCTCGAAGTTGGGGATAAATTCTATGACCAGTGTTTTATACCCAGTAAGTGTATACCATATTTAAAGTAATACCTGCACTGTGCTTGAAAATTATTATTATATTTTGAGGTTAAGGCTTAACATAACAGACATACACCATTGAGGTCAAAAACATTGTTCTCATCACATGTCTGTGCAAGAGCTGTTTCCCTTTGTGCTGGGAACCCTTCAATCTGGGGGCTCATTATCTGTCCCAGTTTGGTGGCTTCCAAGAAAATATGAGTAAGTTCCAATATTTAGACTGATTTAAAGTTAGTGGTAATGATACACTTAGCATGCATGTTTATAGGGTCTGTGAAAATTATGATGTTCCGGGCAAATTATAGAAGCTGCTTTCCTCCCATGTGGCATGCTGGGATCAAGATACATATGCTTGTGAGTGAACTCCTGTGGTAGATCTTGATATGTTAGTGCATTATGTGATAGTAGATCAGAGTCTACAATAGGAACTACCATGGCAAACCTTGATATGCTGGTGCATTATGTGATAGAGGGTCTGGGTCTGCACTGTGAGCTATCTTTGCAGATTGTGATATGCTGGTACATTATGTGGTAGCAGATATAGGTCTACCCTAGGAGCTACCGTGACAGACCTTAATATGCTGATGCATTATGTGATAGCAGGTCTGGGTCTACACTGTGAGCTTACATGGCAGGCTCTGATTTGCCAGTGCATTATGCAATATTAGAACTCTGTCTACCCTCTGAGCTACCATGGCACATATTGTTATGTTGGTACATTATTTTATTGCAGATCTGGGTCTACATTGTTAACTATCATGGCAGACTCTGATATGCTGGTGCATTATGTAATGGCAGGTCAGGTCTATGCTATTAGCTAACATGGCAGACATTGATATCCTGGTATATTATGTGATAGTAACTCTATGACTACCCTGTGAGTTACAGTGGTAGACTCTGATATACTGGTGGATTATGTGATAGTAGATCTGAGTCACTTTGAGCTAATGTGACAGATCCTGATATACGGGTGCATTATGTGATAGTAGATTTTAGTCTGTGTGAGCTAATATGACAGATCCTGATATCCTGGTGTATTATGCGGTAGTAGATCTTAGTCTCTGTGAGTTAATATGACAGATCCTGATATCCTGGTGTATTATGTGGTAGTAGATCTTAGTCTCTGTGAGTTAATATGACAGATCCTGATATACTGGTGCATTATGTGATAGATCTTAGTCTACACTATGAGCTACAATGGTAGACCCTGTCATTCAATTGCATTATGTGATAGTAGATTTGGGTCTTCCCCATTCTTAATTGGATGTGTATTATACACATATAAAACAAATATTTGTTTTAGAAAGTGAGGTCTGCAATGGAGGTAGCAAAGGCAGCAGCGGAGGAGAAACTAAAAAAACGACAACAGATCAAGGATAAGAAGGTATTTATTTAAGTTTTGTTTATTTTTTTTTAATTGAAAACTTTCTGCTACTTAAATTAATTCTTTTATGTTATTTTAGAGGCACAAGTAGTAGGTCTACACAGAGAAATATAGAATGAAACCTCAGCATAGTTCGTAGTTTTTCATAGATTGTAATTGAAGATTCCCTTGGCAAACCTGCAATAGGGCAGGGGATGCTTGCTTGAAAGAAACCCCTTTTCTTTGTTGCAAAAATTTTAAGTCATACAATTTAGATTTCTGCTGTGATATGAATATTTCACATTACAACACAAATTTGAACCACACGTCTCTTCATATACTTTGCCAGATTTCTCCAATATCATTAATGTTGACAATTCATCTACCGACATCTTTTCTGTTATTTTCTTTAACATTATTCATTACACACCACTTCCTCAATAACTCATGCCCAGATAACTAATGAACCCACTTACAATGCCATATTTCTTAACCAGAAAATACAAAAAAAATTATCCCTATTTGTTGAACTTTAAGAAAATCATGATCAGAATTGGTAATTTAAACTTTGATATGTCACTTTTTTATCGTCGAAAAACAGTGGGTATGAACTGGAAATTTAAACCAACATTATGAAATTATAAACTTTTAATAAGAGGTCATATAATTTTGTTTTGTTACACTTTCTTTCCAAAGTGATATTCTTGAAAGTTTGATCAATAAAAATGTCACTTAACATCTAGTGGAAGCAGTACTTCAGTACATAAATACCAATTAAATTTTTTTATCAAGTGAAAATTATGTTTTAGTTCTATCTTTTAGATCAGTTTAAATGTAATCGTCATAAATTTAATGTGTCCTCTTGTATTCAAACATATAATGTGTCAATCTACCGTAACAGGTAAATTCCTCTTTTTGTGGAATAAAAGAAAAGTTAAAAGGCATGCAAATCCTACATGCATAAGATCTAGTGGCACTGGTTGCATGTCTGGTGAACTCATTTCATTTGATCAATCAAATAGTGTTATAAATGTTATTGTGTACGTAATATAATTAAACTACCTTAAATTAACCTACTCAATCATAAATATGATCGAAGAGAGCAATGCAACCAACTGAAATGACTACTTCATAAAAAAAGAGCTTTGTTTCATTGTCATAGATCATTGTGGAGAAAGGAGTTTCAGAGAATTCCTGAATTGGCACTTAGAGATATCCTCAAGGATGAGAAGAAGATTCTCTATTACTTGCAGTGAAATGACAGCATCAATATTTTACTAATTGAACAATAAAAAAATGAGTTTCGACTTAGATGATTCTTTAATGAAATAAATGTTGCTAATCATTTGAAAATAGGAATTCTTGTTTTGTGATGTTCGTCAGTTAGTCTGGTTCCCTACTTTGGGGCTCCCTGCTTCAGACTTGGTTATCACATATCAAACAGGGAAACAGACTAATAAACAACAGCAAAAAGCAGTGATAAAATACAAAACCAGTTGGAATAATGTTAACAATCTTTCAAATGTTGGGCATCCTGAACATAAATGTAATTTATATAGAATAACGAACAACTTTGTTAGAAAAACCACTTAATTGACCATTATTCTCAACATGATTATAAAACAAGAATTCAGTCATTAAACTGCCCAGTCCACCTCCACCCACCCCTGGTGGTGGGGATGGAATCACTTTTTTTTGTTGAGGTCCCTCGGTAACTCGTGCCCTCACTTATAGTGCAGTCTGTGTTTTAGGACTCTGTTGTGCACAAGCTAATGAGGGAGAGGTGTATAGTAATCCTTTTATGGGTTTCAAAGCTGAAATTTAAGCGCGTTATTTACTACTTTAATATATATAGGCTATTCAAGGTTTATTTTATGGTCTCAGTTTTGTTGACGGTTTTATAATTTCCTTACAATATCAGTAGCTGCAGTCTTTATTTACATAAAAACTTCTTTTTTAGGTTTGCCTGCAGAGATTAATTAATATCACCCAGTCTGTTGATAAAATTGAGCGACTTTTAGGTATTCAGACAAATGGTGATGCTGGGATTGAATCGGGAACAGGTAACTCTGGGTAAGTAAAGACCAGTGAGGAGCATCCAGCTAGTTTATAGATTCAAAGTGGTCAGTCCACATGTATCACTAAGTCAAGATTATCTGCAATTGACACTGAGTAGTTATAGATACAGGTTAGTGTTTTAAATCATATAATACCCTATAAAATGAAAATAATAATTTTTCTGTAACTCATTATTACCAGTGAGACAGTTCTCAGCTTGTGTCAGACAGTGGATAATTGTTTTCTAGTCTTTTAGGGTAATAAAAGACAAAGATCTCACCTTCTTTAGCATAATGATGGCAGTACAGGCATTAATGAAATTACAATATTTTTAATTGTTGTACTATAGGTTTGAAAAGCATATTATCATATGTCCTGTGTGGTTTGCATGTGAGACTAGATAATCTAGGAAATCAATGATATGAAAATTTATTATATACCTATAAATCAAACATTGCTGTTAACTAATACTTTTTGATGATATAAACCTCTATACCACCTACTACCATTTTCTACTTCTATAACAATACAGTCAGAAAAACTGGAATGACTTTATAACATCACAAGAATGACCCCCCCCCCCAGTCCTTAGAGAGAGTAAACATTTGTTATAGGATTCAAACAAATGTGTTTTCCAACCATTATGCATATTTTCAAAATTTGTGCAGCAACTAAAGCCAAGACATTGTTTCCATATTAAAAAAGAAATTACACTTCCCACCAATTGTCACATAACATAGACCATCTTTGAGTTCCATATTGCCTGCATCAAAGGCTATGGTGAAATGCATCATTACAAAATACTAATGAATTGCAATATCACCATGAAACATGTGTTCACAGAATTCTCCAAAATGGAAAAAGGATTTCAGTTATTGGCATGACATAGTTGTCAATATTTTTTGTACCCAGAAATAGGATAATATATCTGCATTATATGGTGCATCATTACCTACTGCTTGTCTTTTTATGCTAGAAAATGTAGTTCTAGTCTTTAAATTTAAGAAATGTTTATTCTTTAAAAGTATCAATTAATGCATCATCGGTATAGAATGTTGATTAGGAGAGCTATATTATCTTACAGTACAGTAAAACCTGTTATGAGAGACCACCCCTTCTGCCAACAAAAAGCGGTCTCTCAAGACAGGTGGTCTTTCATAGCAGGTTTGTACAGAAATATGTTTCCAAGGTCCAGTTTCAGAACAATTTCAAGAAAAATAACCACAATCACTGTACATATATTCTATTCTTTATTAGTAGTTGCTGCTAAAATATTGTATGCATTCATCTAAAAACAAAATTATATTGTAATAAAGATATACTTCTATCATTAAACATGAAATCACATTTACATTTGAAGATCACATATTTTAGCATATGAAATTGTTCCTGAATTACTCGTTTTCCTTTATAAGAACCTAAATTTGTTTTACCAACGTTTAAACCGCTTTTTTGCAAGTGGTCTGCACTTTTTCACTTCTTTCAGTTACAGTAATTATTTTCTCCAGCATTAAAAAATTTGTCTCTTTTTAGTTAGAGGTTTGTCCGTTGTTATTAAAATTCTAGGTATTAAAATTATTAGTGCTCAGTTGTAATATCGAACGTAAAGACGGTGGCTGTGGGAAAATATGAAAAATCTATACATGTGCATTGCACATCTAACAATAAAAAACCCCCAAACAATTATCTCATCCAGAAGCAGGACCATTTACTCAGTGACAAAAGTCAACGGCTTCATTAAAAGATGACATACAGGGATTAACTCTGTAAGCAAAGCGTGTAACTTGGTCGCAGCAACTTGAATAGACGACAGCTTTGTGATTGGGATGTCATCACTTAACATGGGGGGGGGGACAAAGGAGGGGGACAAACATCACAAGTCTTGAGCACTATCAATCGAATCCCGCAAATGATTCTTTCTTGCTGGTTTAATAGACAATGACCTTATTCACCCCCGGCAATACCGATTAACTCGAGACAAACAATATACGCGGCCACTTTGTCAACTTTGGCACTTCAACGGCATTTCATGACATGAACATTAGCCTGGTTTACAGACAGTGGCATCTATCACCGGTAGCAACAATCCTTTTTTTAAATATTCCTTTTATGTTTGTTTTTGATCAGAATAATCTATACTAATCAAGCAGTCGTTGTAATAATTGATTACATAAAGGTCACTGGTGTCTGTCTGTTCTCGCGATACAGTTGTCATTAGGGATGCCAGGTCCTACAACGGGCAAGAAGCAAGTTAAGTGCGGGAGTAATTAGTCTGGTTCCCTGCTCTGTATGCTTTCTGCGTTCCTCACCCCTATACGAATAATGGAGAACAACACAGGGAGCATACGAAGCAGGGAACCAGGCTAGGAAATAATCTGCATATACTTTAGTCGGGTTTAGACAAAAACATTAAATCACTATAAGCCTAGCTAAAAAAAATCAGATCGGTAGCCAGCTATTTTTTATTTAATTTTTTTTTATATTTAGAACGGTATGAGCGGTCGTTCTTACAGGGATTAAATAAAGGTTGGTGGAGTTTATCCTCGTTTTTTTGTGATGCAGTCATTCATAGCAGTGTTGAAATGCATATTTTGCCAAGAAATCGTGGTCGCTGGTCGTGTTCAGTAGGTGGTCACTCATAGTAGAGCATTTATATAATAAAATCGATCCGTGCATTACGATTGTGGTCGTACATGACAGGTGGTCGCTCATAGCAGAGGTCGCTCATGACAGGTTCTACTGTAGTCTGTGACACTATTGGATCACACTCAACACTACATATGTCTCAGGAGTCAGTGATATTACACACACACACACTTGAAATGGTTCAGCTTCCATGATGAATATGCTTTACTTTATAATGAATTTATATCTTGCACAGATTCTAAATCAATACTTCTGCCAGCACACAAGCCTCATCTAATTTTGAAGGCCTTTATTGCTAAAATTAATTAATTTTCAATTGTGCATTCAGAGAGACACACCAAAAGATTTCAATATAAGAATCATATATTTTTTTCAGTCAACTGGATGGGCAGCTGATTGAAAGGGTTGCTACAGAGTTCAACAAGCTTCAGTTCTATGTCACCAAAAGTAAAGGGCTTCCTCTTGTTGAAATTATCAAACCTGTGAGTATTTATTCATTTTTTCATGATGGAGAAAAGTAGGAGATTTTCAGGTTGTCTGCAAGTGCAGAGATACTGGATTGGGCATGCGAATTGTGCACATTTGCACAAATTTGCACACTTGGGGAGCAGAATGCACAAGAACTGCCACAAATTAATTTAAAGTCATGCATTAAAAATGTACTCTGCACAGTATAAAATTTTTATTTAACTTTTAATCCCTTAAAGTACTTGTCACCATATGTCACACTGCTGGTAGAGGTATCATAGCATTCATTGCGACATTCATTTTTTTCGGTTTGACAACTGTTTTTCGGCATGACATGATAGGCTGTTAATCTAAATTTGATTTGCACATTATGGCCTGGAAGAAACTTCGGTCATAGGTTGATCCTTACACCAGGGACGTTTTACAGATGTGTGTTTAAAATACAGGCTACCTAGAAAACCCAAAAGGACAGATTCCCAGTATGATTCATCTTCATATGATGATCTTGTTCAGCAGATTCTGGCTGATGATAGTGATGATGACAGTGATTTTTAAAGTTATGATGTATATCAGATTCTTGGAGCTGAGAAAGTATTAGCTTAATGGAGATACCAGTGAGTAGGAGTGAAATGATACATCTGTGCAGTGTATTGATACGATTCACAATACGCAGCCTGTGGTACAATACATATCGAAACACGTAAGAACTTGATGGTCTTTACATCTTTGGAAGGTAGGTGGTGCCCTTTCATGTATATTGACATTCTGGTCCTATTTTCAGTATGCAGACTACAGATAGACCTAGAGTTGTCATATATTTACATGCAATTCTCATTGATGAGAAGATAACTATACTTTCAAACAGACTACTTGTTAGTTGCAGTGAGTTTTATCCAACTTTACAGGCCATTTAACGGTGGCTTCATTTAACTCCCATTGTTTTGTACAACATGAATGATTTGAAAAGATCTTTCTACCAATTTTGTGTCTCAGTTACGCTTGGAAGACATTACGATGTTATCTTCAATACAGAAGAAATAATCCAATTTCCTCGAACAAAGAAAATCTCATCTAGAACAAATTCAGGTATGGGAATAAGGTTGAATACCAACAAAATCTACCGCATTTTACTTCCTCCAGATGCAAAAGACTGTTGCAGCCACAGGTACTTGTATTTGTTAGTGAAGAAGGAAAACTATGGACTACACCTAGTCCTATTTCTACAATTTTTTTTTAACTTGCATAAGGTGATAAACTTAAGCAGTTTGAAATTTGCCTTGTAGCTCATTCTATGCTAATTTCATTTATTCCATCAGCACCTTCATTCACTGGTTAAATATCTCTGCATAAAAAAGAGAAATTCCATATTTGTTCCCCATGTACAATTTAAGGAGAGATGATGACAGGATTTTATCTTAAGGGAGACCACCTTCTTTATCAAAGAAAACAGGAGGGGGAAGAAGAATCGGTCATAGGTCAATATTTATCAAAACTTCAATCTATGTCTCTCTTTCTTCCTGCTCCACTTTCTTATTGCTCTACTGAAATCAATATCTTTGACAGATGTCACCTCTAATTGTATAAGCATTAATCTGTTAATTATTTCTGAGCATACTCTGCTCCTTTTCTTTGTATCAATATTGTTCTGTGCTTCTTTCTGAAGGGGCATATACATAGCTATTTTTGTCCATCCAGCATGTACATATGACTCGTATTTAACACCATTTCAGGCTCAAAATCACTTACTGGTATCTCCATTAGCACTTTCCCAGCTCCAATAATCTGATATACTTCATAACTTTAAAAATTACTGTCATCATCACAATCATCAGCAAGTATTTACCAAATAAAATCATAATGAACCTTGCCAGGAAGCAGACTTTTTGGGTTTACTAGATAGCCCATATTTTAAACACGCATTTGTAAAACTTTCTTCATGAATGGTTTAAAACTTTGCCATAATGCTTATTCCTGGGCATGTTGTGCTAATTAAATTTAGTTTCACAACCATTCTTGTCGTGCTTGAAGAACCCAGATGTGGAACAGTTGCTCTCCGAAAAACAGATGTTGCGACAAGAATGGTTAAATAAAAATTGTATACTTCACCAAGCACATTTTCATATTTGGGACTTTCAATGAATTTGTATGAGTTCTTGTGTTTCACTGTTCTCCAAGTGCATGAATTTGTCCAAACTTTGCATGATTTACGCAATGATACACCATGACTGCATCTCTGCGTAAGTACTTGACATATCTAATGACTTTCCCGTGATGATTTTGTTGCTCTGCCAGCACTTCCTGTTTGTCATGCAGAGAATAAGCTACGTTGATTTCTGATTGATGGTTATTGTTTAACCTGGATGGGAACAAGCAATAACCACAAATGAGAATTCAATGTAACATATTTCACTGTGCAACAAACTGGTTGCTTAGGTTTCAGATTGACCAAAGGAGTCAATATACAATTCAAAATAGAAACTTTACATGAAAGTGGTTATTAAATGATGAGTAAAGTATGGAACACGTTTGGAATGTATGCTGAACATACTTCTGGGTTACGATAATTAGCAGAGGGGTGCAGATTACGAACCATGTCATTTTGGGTTAATTTGTAGACGGTGAATGGGTATTCTCAAATAGTCTTTTTCATTTTACTAATAAACATGAGTGTCTGTGAATGCAAATGCTGTTTCAGATGGATTATAATTGTACAGAATAACAAAGCAACTAATAATAATTGTTCATGACTGCTAAAGACTAAAATAACATGCGTACAGTAAATATTGTTTTGTATCGATTCTCCATCTCTTGTATTGATATGTGTATCTCGTTTCAACAAAAGTATCGATGCATCGATATATCGATGAATCATTTCACCCCTACCAGTGAGTGATTTTTAAATGATGGTTAATATGAGTTCATTGTTCATCAGGGATGAGAATTTCCTGAAAAATCATGGATTTCTGTGATTTTCATGGTCATCTGGTTCATTTCTGAGATCAATGTAAATTCATTGAGAAAATTGGGGTGGTGGTGGTAGGGTCAAATGATTGAGCACCAATTTACTGGACAGTTCTGTGCCTGGTCATAGTTTTAGACATTTTATCAGTTGTGAATTTCCTAATAATGATTTTCTGATACCAGTCTAATCTAATTGGAATCGCTTTGTTTTCTTTGATGTTTTAGACATATTAGTTGCATGAATGGCTTAATGCATTTAACAATTTTGTTGTTTCATGATAATGTATATTTAATATCAATTGAAAGTAATCGGAATCACTTTGTTTTCTCTGTTATAATATCATCAATGTATAATGTGTCTGTCTGAAAAATGTAGTATGTAACTGTAATTGCATCAGATGATGCCAACATTCAAGAAGTGGACAGTAATGTGAAAAACAAGTTTACATGGGCTTGTTTGGATTGATATGTTGATATCTTAATAAATCACAAAGTGAAGTCATTCAAATTGTTGGAGTTTATAACAAAAGTGGACATAGCGGGAAAGGTTTTGTGCATATGATGTGAATGCCTCATTAGTTACTGAGGCAAGGGTGTCATGGTCCTATTAGATTACTGAGTGCTACATGAATTCAAAATACATTAGATTCTGAATGCTTTGCCTGCTGAGCCCCCACCAGGACTTCATTCCTTGATCCTGGTTTGGTGCCTAAGCAGCCTCCAAATTGCTAGCTAACTTTTCAGGGATTTTCATCCCTCGTACATGCTGGATGGTGATTATGTATGTGTGTGTGTTGGATTTTTTTATAACAATTCTCCATTCATATCACTACAGTGACTGCAATGTGGCAGTGATGTCTAGCTCTGAGGCATCATGCTGCCGACATGTAGCATCATGTCCCACCCAGTCACATATCGTGACACCAAGTCGACCAGTCCTAACACTAACCTCTTAATTCTGAGCAACAAGCGAGGAAGCTGCTTGTACCAGTTTTGGAAGTCTTTGTTATGATTTGTCCAGGGTTCGAACCCATAACCTCATGCATTTGAGGTGGACACTCTAAACATTTAGGCCACAGCAGCAGCACATGCTGGATGGATGAAAGTAGACAGTATGCTAGTCTATCCTCCTTTCAGTGGTATTTCAAAATTAGACATAGAAAATGCAGAATTCCAGGCCTAATTAAAATATAGGCATTTTAAAAGAAGAGTGCTGTTTTCATCTATTTATCAAATAATTTAGCCCTGCAGGATCTTGTGTTACAAAACTATGTAGCTCTATAAGGGTTAAGATAAATTGAATAAATAAGATTCTAAAAATGAAATTAGGAAGTAAAGATATTTATTTGATCAAAATACCTGTCAGAACAGCAGACTATGCCATTGTTGGACTTAATACTCCAATACAGCATTATGAAACAGATAAGAACTCTGGCATAGTAGTCATCAAAGCACTGATTCAAGAAAGTGAAATTGTAGCAGAATTTATGTTACTGAAAAATCTTATTTTGGAGTGGAAGTATTCAGAGAGGCAATAACTGTGAACTGTGGAAAGTTGTAAATTACAACAATAAAGATCAGTTTCCAAACTTGTTCAGGGTCGCTAAGCTAGCTATGTATGTGCCCCATCAGATAGCAGACTATGAAAAGGGGGGGGGGGTCTCAGCATAGAACAATATTCATACATAGGTTAAGCTCAGCAATAATCGACAGATTAATGCTTATACAACTTAGGATTTTGATTTCAGTGGAGCTATAACAGAGTGTAGCAGGAAGAAAGAAAGAAGGATATTGAAGTGTTAGATAAATATTTAACTAGGGTTGTTTCCTCTTTCCCCTCCTTTTTTTCTACTCCCCCATATTTTGGTGATGAGGGAGTGCTTCCCCCCTTTGGATAAAATCTTGGCAGCATTCTGCAGGTGAGATTTTTATTAATAGAGTAAAAGCCTAAGTTCTCCATTGAATGCTTTCCCTGATCATGTTAAATTTAGGAAATAAGCTCCTCTACCTCTCGAATCATCCCATAAAATGAAAATTTTGTCATTCACATCATTAAGGATGTAGACCAAGGGAAGAAACTTGCACACATTACCTCCCCTATCACTAAGTGGCTGCTAAACTGGATGTTTACTAGCTTAAGCTTTCACTTGGTACAATCAATATTGTCCCATATTGCCTTTCAGTATCCAAGAAACTCAGTGTTATTTATATACATCCCTATAAAGTCAGTTTGATATATGAATGTATTTTCTACATGTTGGTATCAAGTACATCTCTCCATCCATGTAACATTCTTTAATACTCTTCATTATAACACAGTTCTGTATATGATCTGGTATCTTAATTGATCCCTTGACCAAAATCATGCTAATTTTATAACAGGATGGGTTGAAAGAAAAACTTAATGTTATTTTCCATTGAATTTTCCATTGAATTTGTTGTTTCTGTCGTGTCAGTTGAAACAGGAAAATGAAATGTTCCAAGCATGAGAGATTCAAAGTCAGTGGTAATATAATACCTGCCTTACCTGCACTGTTATTTAATTGTGCGGTGTCTGTACAGAATGGTCAGAAAAGATATGGTCCACAGTTCTATAGGAGAGCTAAAAAGACAAATGGAGTTTGGTGTCGTCCAGATTAGTGGAAAATGATATATTCACGTAAGGATGTCATCAGTAGCAAGTGTAATAAGGGATACCATGATAATTCCCTTTCCCCACTGAAGATGGCATGTACAGTGCCCACTGTGACTGTTACTTTTGTCCTGCTTGATTTGGAGGAACAGTCCACATCAAAGGTGCTAATACCAAACTTTTCCTGGACATTGCTGCTTGAGTTGCATGAAAGTGGTGAATTTCTGCTCCTCAATTCTTCACATATAATCTAATGTTTAGAGTCAAATTGTGAAATATTCTTGAAAATTTGGCCTCTAGTTTCCTGGACAGTTGACTGGAGAACATGCTACACAACACCATTTGTGATGGAAGCAAGATGTTGCGCCCCATGCATCATAATCATCTTACATTGCAGGGCTATTAATGAACATGTATTCCATTCCGGATATGCTGCCTACATTAATTGATGCAAAAATTCCTCATAAGCATGCTCAGGGGTTGGCATATTTGTCACTGGATTTCTTAATTGGTAATTGTTTTACATGGATTATTGAGATTTTAACGGTGCCTTTAGAAAATGACAAGGTCACCTAGGTTTCACAGACTTTGACAGAAGTGGAATTATTTATTGGGAGGACAAACAGAATAAAAAAGAGTTATTCTTTTGGAAGGACATGACAGACACTGTTAAATGGAACAGATTTTTGGCCAGATGAATGTTGGTCATTTTATGGAGTTGGACAGTATACATTGGTTTGTTTTGTGTTAAATTGTTATTTTGGGACCAAAATATGTGATCAGTCTGCAGAGAAAACCATTCTACAAAGGAGCCAGTATAAGGAAGTTTCACTGTACATTTACTTTTTAAACTTCTGTTCAAAATGAGAAATTATAAAGAACCACATCTGGATCAGAGAATCCTTGGTAATATGTTTAATAGACTTTTTAGCAGATTGTGATATCGTTCATGTATTTCTTTCCAGAGGATTGCTAATATTACTACCACGCTACAGTATAGCTTGGAGGGGTCTTTCCTGGATGGGGTAGAGCAAAATAATATTGATGTCCTACGACAGTGCCTGAGAACTTACGCATTGATTGATAAAATCAAGGATGTAGAGAATCTCTTTCGCAACCATGTAGTCAAGCCATATATGGAAGAGGTAAGGTGTTACTTATTTGAAAGATACAATGTATAATCTTTTCTTGCTTATATCCAGATTTTATATGGTTTTCCTGCCTGTATTATCCCCACACATCTTTAAAGAGAGTCAGGGATATTGTGATACTCACTGCCCTTTTTTCAAACTGTATCTTTATTGGGCACTACTTAGCCACTTTTATGCTGGTGTCATAAAGGACTTTGATGCATACATACTGTCTTTTGTCACATCTCCTAAATGGCTGGATGGAAATTTACAAAAACATTTTAGTTATGTTGCCCTTGGGGTTACCTTCTTCAAAAAAGGTGTCATCCTTGGCTCCCACTGCTAGGGTACCTAGGCAATGTTCATTGGTCTGATTTGTAAACATTTTAATTACAATGAAATTTTCACATTTTGTGCTGATTAAACTCATATATATATATATACACCTCTTCCTCAATAACTCATGCACAACGGGGTCCACAACCATAGACCACACTATAAGCGAAGGTGCGAGTTACTGAGGGGCCTCCAAAAATTGAAAAAATCCGCTTATGCTATACTTCGAGAAAACCACTGGGGGTGGTAGGGAACTGGGCTCTTTAATGACTGAATCCTCATTTTACAATCATGTCAATAATAATTGTTAATAATGCTCTTTTTCTAATGAAGTTGTTCGTTAATCTGTATAAATAACATTTATTTTCAAAATGTACAACATGTGAAAGATCGTTCCAACTAGTTTCAACAATCATCACATATACACGAAAACATCTGTGTAATACGTCACTGCTTTTTGTTTTGTTGATTAGTCTGGGTCCTGGAGTGGTTTTTAATTGTATTTTACCAAGTCAGGAGTCGGAGTAGCAGGGAACTAGACTAACTGTTGATACACCACCAAACAAGATTCCTTTTTTTTTCAAAAACTAGTGACATTTATTTCGTGAGACAATCATCTTCATCGAAACTCAAATTTTGTATTGTTCAGTTAGTACAGTATTGATGTCGTGATTTCATTGGAAGTGATAGTGAAACTTCTTATCATCCTTGATGATATCTCTAAGTACCAGTGCAGGAATTATCTGAAACTCTCTTTTCCACAATGGTCTGTATCTGTGAAACCAAGCTTGCTATTTTGCGAAGTATTCGTTTCTCTTGGTTGCCTTGCTGTCTTTAATCACAATTATGAATGAGTCGGTTAAATTAAGGTAGTTTATGTTACATACACAATAACATGTATAACAGTGTTCGATTGATCAACTGAAGTGGGTCCACTCGACATACGACTGGGGTCACTAGATTTTAAGTAGGATGGATTTGCGTGCCTTTTAACTTTTCTTTTATTCAACCTCCTTTATTTGATTCAAAATACATAACTGACATGATAATACAAAGGAGGTCAGCTTTTAATTCAGTACAACAATACAACCAATACTTCCGCAAGTCAGTTATCAAAACACGGTTGGGACTTAATTGGGTTCTCAGAGAAACGCCTACGGACATAGCAGACACATTTTATGTTTAAGAACACATTACATTAATGATGATTACACTTAAGAGGAACTCAAAGATAGAATTAAAACACAAATTTCACTTAATAAAATTTTCACAAATTTAATATTTAATTATTTATATACTGCCTACACCAGGCGTAAGTGAAATTTTCAGTGATCGAAATTTCCTTAATATCTTTAATTACGATGTACTAAGAATGCCGTTTGGATAAAAACTATAACCAATTATATGACTTCTTATGAAAATCTGATAATTTCAAAATGTTGATTAAAATTTCCAGGTCCTCTCTACCGTTTTCGACCATAAAACAAGTGATATATCAACATTTCAGTGAGCAATTTCGATCGCGATTTTCTTAAAGTTCAACAAATAGGGATCAGTTTCTTGGGGGGTTATTTTCTGGTAAAAAAATGGGATCCATGCCTGACCCTGCGTTATAAGCGGGTTCGCAAGTTATCAGGGCGCGAGTTATCGAGGGAGTGGTGTAAATATACACTCAATCATAGAAGAAAGATTAATAATATATATGATGGATTTTGCATCATGACGTAGGATGTAGGGTGTTGTTTTATTAGAATGTGCAGTAGAAAGCATGAGGGGCATGGGGAGGGGGCTGGTTGGTTAGAATACACAGTAAAAAGTTTGATGGTGTATGGAGGGGTTTCTTTGGTTAGAATATACAGTAGAAAGTATGATGGATTATGGAGGGGGTTGGTTGATTAGATTATACAATAGAAAGCATGATGGAGTATGGAGGAGGTTGGTTGGTTAGAATGTGCAGTAGAAAGCATGAACAGGTGTGGATGGGGTTGTTTGGTTAGAATGTACAGTAGAAAGCATGAAGGGGTATGGAAGAGTTGGTTGGTTACATTTACACAGTTTTCTTGCTCAACCATTGTCATAAACATGTACCGTATATACTTGTGTATAAGGCATATAATTTAGGAAAAAATAAAGACCTGGAAGAAGTGGTGGTCAGCTTATCCATTGACCAAGGTCTAAAGTAGACAGCCTTTTTTTGTTGACTACTGTTATGGCTGTAAATCTTGGGACACAATTTGTTCTGTATCCTTAGACTTATATGCATGTTAAGAAAAATACATCTTCGGTGTCCAAACACTTGTTAAGCTGTTATAAACTACTATGATTGCTTTTGTTATTATTTTGCATGTGCATATTTTCTAATTTCTAAACACAAAATTAAATAAAAGTAAATAAAGACTTCATAATTCATGGGCTGGTTTGAGTTTACCTGGGAGACCAGGCTGTCTGTAATGTACAGTACTTACACAGTGCAAATTGTGCACAGCATTACTTAAATCCTTGTTTATTCCCAAACAGATGCAGATTTTGCTTTATTCATTGTTTCGACCAAATCATATTCTTCCAGATAACATTTGAGCTAGTCGTTAATAGCTGTTTCATTTTATGTTGATCCACATGCTCACGAGTTACTCTTTTTCATCAATATAAGCAATCCTTCAGATTGAGGTAATCTTGATGAAAAGGTACACATGTTTAATTGTGCAAGGCACATAACCAGCATAACTGTTACATGTTCATGAAAGAATGGTAATAATAAAGGCTAAAATTCTGAACATAGATGAACTAAGATCATTGTCAATCTGTTTTAGTTTTGTGTTTTGGCTGAAGAAAATCATAATTTTCCATACAATGGAAAGCTGGATGTGTCTCCTTTGTTTATAATTGGAAGATTTGTCATTTGTTTCCCAACAGCAATACAGGCCAGTTAATCAATACAACGATGAAAACTGGCTTTGGTTAAGAGGGAATTTTGACAGACAACTATACCAGAACTTTGATGCGTAATTGCCTTTCACTGCATAATATTAACACAAGTATCATAGTTTGGTAAAATGGGGTGTAAGGTTGCTTACTTCAAAGCAAACTTAATAATAATAATGACTTTATTTAAAGAGGGTAACACAATTAGCTAAGAACTAATCTACCTTGAGGCCCTCATACAAAAGAGTTTATTTATTTTAGTTGCATCTCTGAAGCCACTGGATATACTGGGTTTGGAAGAAGGAAATAGAGTGGGCATTTCTAACCTCAACTGGAATACTATTCCAGAGCAAAGTTCCAGAGTATTGGAAACTTTTTTAAACTAATTCCTTATTTGGTTTGGGAATTTTATACTGTTTGGTAGACATGGATCGCAGGTGGGGAGTATTACCAGATAGCCTATACTGGAATAATGATTGTAAATATTTAGGAGCACTATTATTGGATATCTTGTACATTAATTTGGCTTTTCTCAAACAGATTCGGTCTTTAATAGGTAATATTTTTAACTTACCAGCTAAATTTTCATTGTTTTCTTTCTGTATTGATATTAGCCCAAATGCTCTTTTTTGAAGATGTGCCAGCTTTGCTAAGTTTTTATCATTTGAATTACCCCATACTGTATTACAGTAGTCTAAATAGGGTTGTATGTAACTGTTATAAAATAGTTTTCTGTGCCTTTCAGGGAGAAAATGTCTTATCCTACTGAGAAGCCATAAACTTGAATTGACTTTTTTACTGATATGTTTGATATGTTCAGTCCATGATAGGTTATTATCTACCAAAACACCAAGTAGTCTATCATGACAGACCATTTGCAAATTTTTATCCTTCCATGTCAGACATGTTCATCACTATCAAGATTTGTCCTTTTTTGCTGTGTTGAGATAAGTAATATTTTAGTTTTACCAGTATTTACCACCATGCCATTGCATGTGCACCAGTTGTCCAGTTTGTTTAGGGCATTCTGTAAAAAATTTTCGAGTTCATGCTTCGTGTTTTGGATGTCTGACGTGTTGTGTAATCTGCATAGAGATCTGTAGATGATATTAAGTCCCTTAGTACGAGTGGTAGGTCATTAATAAATAAAATAAATAGTAATGGACCTAGAATTGAGCCTTGTGGTACTCCACATCTAATTGTTCCAGGTTCAGACAGAACATTATTTATATAAACATGTTGTGTTCTCTCACTTAAGTATGAAGTAAACCATCTAACTGTGCTTTCATCAGATTGGTAGATTTTCAGTTTCTTCAAAAGGATTTCATTATCCGTAATGTGAAAAGCTTAAATGAAATCTACAAATAAAACTCCTATTATTCTACCATGGTCAAGTGCTTGAAGCCATTTATCAGTTAGGGAGATCAAGGCAGTCTCACATGAATGTTTCTGTCTAAAGCCTGATTGATTAGGGTGTAACAGCAAGTATTTGGTTAAATATGACATGAATGAGTCATGGACATATTTTTCAGTCGATTTTGACTAGTTTAGTAGTATTGAGATTGGATAGTAGTTATAATGCTATCATCTTTGGAACTAGATTTATGAATAGGAGTTACTTTTGCAGTTTTCCATATTTTGGGGACAGATGAGGTTGCAATACTTAAATTGATTATGAATGTTATGATATCTACAATAGCAGAGGCAGAAGATTTAATGAGTCATGGACCAGTCTGATCAAGTCCTGTAGCTTTCTTGGTATCAAGTTCTCTGAGACATTTTTTAACAAAGTTTTTTGATACTGGTGGGATAGAGAAACACACCTCCTTAGAGATTTTGCTGCTGCAGAACATTTTCAGTTCTTTCAAGTTGTTTTCTATCACTGGTTCTTTTAACTTTGTGGTAATGTTGGTGAAAACATTGAAAACGTTTGCAATGTCAGTGTCATCAGTGACTATGGTGTCATTTACCAGAAGTGAGTGAATTTTATTTGATCTTTGTGTGTTCCTCCAGTGAGTTCATTGAAGACTTTCCAAATGGAGTTTGTGTTGCTCATTTTGTTTTCAAGTACTGACTGATAATAATTTTGTTAGCTTTTTTAATCATACTTGTTATTTTATTTCTCCATAGTTTATATTGTGCATGGTTTCCTATAGCCTTGAATTGGTCTTGTGTTTTCATAGAATCTAGGATTTCAGTAGTAAGCCAGTTAGGTTGGATTTCATTCTTTACTTGATGTACTTTCAGTGGTGCATGCTTAGAGACTACATCCATAAATAAGTCAGTTCACACCCTCAGAGCTTCATCTATGTCATCCAAATTTTGGATCATATTCCATGGAACTTTATATAGGCTATTGAGAAATTGTTCTTCAGTAAAATATTTGAACGATCTTTAAGTGATAGTTTTCTGTGCATTTTTCTTATTTCTCTTGTATTTAACCTTTCTTGTCAAAAAAGTAGGATAGTGGTCACTAAGACCAACATTCATTACATTAACACAATCCACATTGTCTGGTAGGTTGATATAAATGTGATCAGTAAGAGTGCTTGATTTTTCTGTTACCCTTGTGGGCTCATTTACCAGCTGGACTAGGCCTAATGATTCAATAAATTCCATCCAGTTGTTCCTTATTTGAGTATTGAAAAGGTCCTTACTTATATCGCCGAGTATATATGTTTCTTTCTCCTGTGCAAGAACATTTTCCATTTGTTTCAAAAAGTTATCATTTCAAATTGCTTTGGAGGAAGGTGGCCTATAAATGAAACCATCTAGGAATGATTTTGCATTATTTTGAGAAATTTCCACCCAGATATTCTCAATTTCATGTGACTCCAAGTCAAGTCACCTTTCTGCATTTACATCTTCCCTAATGTATACAACAAGACCTTCCCCGGCTGTCTCTCTGTCCCTGCGTAATGGTTTATTGTAGCCTTGACAGTGAAATAGATTATCATTGTGGTTAGCATTTAATTTGGTTTCAGTGAGTCCTAAAACATGTATATTATTTTCCTTGGAAGACAACATTAACTTAATCTGGTCTAATTTCCCACTATACCTTGTACATTTAAGTGACCTATGTTAAAACCTGCTGTATTTAGTTTCATATCAATTATATGTATGTCATCATGCAGTGGGATACTCACTGAGATTCTCTCCATACTACTTGTATCATTCTGACATACTATTTCCATATTTAAATGTTCATATATACATGTATTAGCGTCTTCAAAGTCACATACAGACCCTGAAAATCCGTTAATTTTTGCATTTACAATAGTGTTCATTGAATAGTTAGAGTCAAGAGTCTCACTAGGTACATTTAGATTTGTTATAAATGAAGCATTGGCATTCTCCTCTTTGCCAGATTCCTAATATGTATAATCCATTGATTGACAGAGTCTTTGTGTCCAGATTTATGGCATCTGAAGCACTCAATCTGTTTGCCATGATGGCATACCTGTGTCATATGCCCAGTTTCTCCACAGTAGAGACAGTACTCTTCATTATAGTGCCTGAAAAGGGGGCATACATGTTAATATTTCTCAGTAGTTGAGAGGTACCTTTTCTGCTTAAATGAATTTTGTCTCTGTGGTAGAGACTTACGTTGACATCCTGGTTCTGAAGAAAGAAAGATGTGTAAACTCAGTTTTTACAGTATTAGCATTACTTTCGAAGCATTATTTCTGAAACCTCATTATTGTATTTTGGAGATATAATTAAAGTTTAGTGCAGTGGTGCGCTTGATTTGAATCCTAGGGATGTACTTCATTCAGTGGAATGTACTTCATTCATCGCATGTTCAACCCTACAATGTACATGCAATGGTACCATTATGTAAATATACTCACTAGCCTAAAGCAAACATTAAATCAAACCCTGTTGTTGTTCATTGTCATACTGGGATCACATTTTAACTCATTAACCCCTGGCGCCACATTTACGCGGCAGGAGGTGGTAGCCTACTTCTGAGCTCTGTAGCGTCAAGGTCATGTATGACACAATAAAGTGGGTGGTATTATAGAAAGGTAGACAGATGTAGCTTTACGATGACGATGATACCAAATAATATGGATCTTCTAGTTGCACTACAAAATACAGAGGGAAGAACGTAACTTTTTGGACCCAAGTTTTTTCCAGCCGAAATTCGCAGGAGGTCAGAATCTGATTTTGTGTCCGGATTTTAGACTTTTTGGCCTCAGATCTAAGACAGACCAGTCTGAACTGCGCACAGACAGGTGAACCTTTGCAAAAAGTAGGATAAGATGGGCATTTAGATTAAAAAGTGGTGTAGACACGAAAATGATGAGTCCGTTAAGGAAAAAAAAAAAAAAAAAAAAAAACTCTAACTTTCAGCCTTCTGTTTATGCTCAGGCGAAATAGCCAATGAAAAACGATGTTTCTAACACAACTAGGCATTAGGTTAACCTAAAATGTCTTGGAGGTCGATGTATTAGGATGTATTCAGAAATAGCCCCCAAAATGGGTTTCCTACTCGCATTTCAGACGAAAACGACAAAAACCTCCAGGGGTTAATGAGTTAATGAGCTGGGTATTTACAATTTCAAGGCAGAATAAAATCATAATTACTGGTGCATTGATATAAAAAGTCAAATGCAGTAGCGCATAAACAAACAATAATTAAATTGAGTCAAAAGGGAAAGATAGTGTTACAGCAACCCAGAGATACTCAGTTCTTGTTATTCATCTGAATTACGCAGAAACAATAATAAAACAGAAAATTAAATACATTTCTTGACTTTTCAAACAAATTTATGAACTTATACCATTTCTATGTAATAATCGTACATGCGAACCCCGAGAGAGATATTAACGTAATTTTTGCTAATATAAGTTTGCCAAATAAATGCATTTAGAACTTATCACGTGCATTTTGTGATGTTGTTGCAGACTTGTGGGTCAGCACATACATGGGTCATTCACATTTTAGAGTTTACACATATTCAGTTTGTGGTGAACAAGCTTTTATGGGAGTATATATGGTACATTGTGTCACTTGTTTTCATTGATTTCATTGATATGTAGTTTCATAAACCCATTTTGTATTTGAACCTCTCCTTTTTTGGGTATCCTGATTTTGTCTTTCTTTCTGACTGACTTTCTCATCAAGAAATCTGTTGATTTGGGGTCAAAAGGTAAAAGGTCAAAATTAGTATAACTGAAAGAAGAAAACAGATCTTTTTTCTTTACCATAATATTAGTTCAGAATCTGGTAACTGTGCCAAGACATTGTGGATGGCTTAGACTTTTTAGTAGGGAAGAAGCCTGTCAATACTGGTATCAAAAGCTGAGCAGTCAAGGTCACTTTGACTGAAAGAAAAAAAAATGGTCTCTGCACCAATAACTTTTAGTATCAACCATGTACTTGCACCAAAGGTTGTGGATGACTTGCACATTTAGTAAGAAAGAAGCCTGTTGATTTGGGGTTCATTTTGACTAAAAGAAAAAAAAATGGTTTCTGTATTTTAGCTTTTGTTCCAGATCAGATATCTTGACCGAAGTTTGTGAAGAGGAGGGTCACAGATCAAGGATAACTATTGTTCTAGAGTAAGATCTTTGACTAAACTTTGCGGATGACTTGCACTTAGTGTAATAAAGAAACATATAGATTCCGAGATCTGAGGGTCAGAGGTCGTGGTGATATTAAGTCTAATAAGAAAACAATGCTTTCAGGCCATAAGGCCAAGCGAGCAGGTAAAAGAAATGGTTCAACTCCTTATACAAACTTCATATTAACTTAGAATAAATGAAGACCTTTTATTTTTCATAAATAGGTGGTCAATGAACAGTTTTTGAAATCCAACAAACAAGGCCTACAAGGAGTGTATGCAAAGATCCTTGAATTCATTCCTACACATTGTCGTCTGCTGCGAGAAGTAACTTCAAAACATACCTCAGGGTGAGAAATTTGTTATAACTTCAAAACATACCTCATGGTCAGAAATTTGTTATTACAAAGATATCATGTTCTAAGTCTCATTTAAGTTAAATTCAGTTCCAGTATAAATGAAACATTTTGCATAAAGTTATCGATCAGTTTTCTGGGAGAAAAGGAAAAGGTATTGTTTTGTCAGTTTATGAATTTTAGCTTAAATTGGGTGCAGGGTGTCCATTTTTGAATGCAAATCTTCAGAAATATCTTAAAGTTTGTTTTAAGATCTGAATATATAAATAAACAACATTATTGCCCTGTTTCTGCATGATTGCCTTCTTTGTGTCACAAGATATAGAAAGAGTTGTTTCCAGATCAGTGAAGCAATGGAACAGTGTTTATATATATATATATATATATTATATATATATATATATATATATATATATATATATATATATATATATATATATATGGCAATAAATACAGATCTACTCTAATATCTGACACCACTTATCCTGCACAATCACATTTTGACTTTGTGCACAATGTAGATGAAACAGGTCCTTTGTACAGATGGTCTTACACACGCACTAAATACTGCTATTCTGATGTCATGTTGATATCTGTATGAAATATTGAAAAGTTTTCCACACACTGCCTATTGGACAGTATACATTATTTTGTGCATATAACAAATTTGGATTATAATAATATTATTCTGTTAACTTAATATGTGAAATTGTTTCATTCACTTTGACAGGTATGACATTGTTTTATTCACTTAGACAGATATGAAACTGTTCTGTTCACTTAATGTACATGAAATGTTTGAGTCTATGCTGACATTATGAAATTATAAAGCTATTCTATTCACATAAGAGACTTTTATGGAATTGTATTGTGCTGTTCACAACAACAACATAGTATAAATATGGGAAAATATACTGTTCAATAATGGATGTGAACCATTAATGGTATTCCTTCCAGTCTGCCCAAGAACCTACATGAATAACTTTGCAAAAATAAAGGCTAGAGTTTGATCTGTTGATCCCTTCGATGTTGAGCTAGGTCATTACCTGACTTTTTCTAGCCTGCACCACTGGTTGCAACCAGTATTACTGGAAATCAGCTTCATAGCTGAAAGATTGCTATTGTAAAGGAGACAGCATCCTGACAAGGCCTAAATGTAATGTAATTATAACTTTATATCCTGGTACATGGTGGGAACCATGGACAGAAAACATGAATTAAATGAGCTCTTACCACCAGAACATTGCATGTGTCACAGTAAGTCAGTCAGCCTAGCAAGCAAAACTAAAAATGTTACAATCATTTGACAGAACTACAACATACACCATTGGTAATGCTGTACATGACAGTATGACCCATACTATACTTACACTGCAATACAGTTGTAATTTTGTGCATAATATTCTGTGACATTGCTTCTAGTATGAATTTATTTGGAAGGTGGTAAGGAAAGACAGTATTGCTGAGACTTCATACTGTTTGTTATCTTTTTTGTGGGCAAATTTCATAATACACAAAAATTAACATCTATAACAAATGGATCATAAAAATAATAGGCATTAAGTGTGGGCACAGGTTCAGGTTCAGAAGGGAAGAGGTTAAGCATAAAGAAAAGGCAGTTTTGGGGCAGAGGGTACTGAGAAGAGGTGTCACTCTATATTTCTATGGTGCAGCTTTTGATATGTGCACAAAATGCATTTATATAATTTTTGGGCTTATTCTTATATAGTATCATTATTTTGCCTTCAGAAGCACAGAGATTGTGAGAGGCTTTGATTTTCTGGTGAATGCTGTTTGGCCGGAAGTTGTGAGCAACATTGAAGCCAGAACTCCATCTATATTTGCTCCAGGAAATCCAGATGTATTCCATGCAGTGAGTAGACTTGTCTGAGATGTTTCTCTTTATTGAACATGATAATGGATAATTTTATTAAATTCTGATATAAATTGCAATAGGATTTGAATCATAATGCATAAAACCATTGTTAGCTCTACTGGTCATAGACCAAGAGAGCTTATGGGATGGCTTGTTCTCCATCCTTCATAGTCTGTTTGTCAGTTAGCACAAGTTTTTTATTGCTACTCCTCCTAAACGACTTGGAGGATTGCCATAAAACTTTACACATTCACTCCAAGGTCTAGTTAGTCCTAAATGAAGATGGTGCTGCTCGGACATCTAATGTGGCAGCTATAGCAACCATCTTGAAAATCATGTTATCACTGTTCTTTCCAAATGGAATGTTATATCAGCATGGGGTTTTCACTAAAAGACTTCTTTTTATATCTAGTTGATCATAAATGAAAATGGTGCTGATCTGATGTCCAATGTGGCCACCTTAGTAACCATTTTGAAGAATATGCTATCACTTCACCTTGTGAACAGAAAGTCATATCAATATGGTTTTTAAACATAAATACTTCTTATGATGCCTAGTTGCTTCTAAATGGAAATGGTACTAAACTGATGACCATTATGACGACCATAGTAGCCATCTTGAATTGCTACTCCTCCTGAATGGAAAGTCACATTAGCATGGGGTTTTCATCAGAATTCTTGTAGTGTCTGGTTGGTTGTAAATAAAATTGTGCTGATCTTATATCCAGTATGGCCATCACAGTGACCATCTTGAAAATCTTGTTATTGCTACTCCAGTGGAAAGTCACATTTTAAATAAAATTGTGCTGATCTTATATCCAGTATGGCCATCACAGTGATCATATTGAACATTTTTTTTATTGCTACTGCTCCTGAATGGAATGTCACATCAGCATGGGGTTTTCATCAGAATATGGTGTCTAGTTGGTTTTAAATGAAATTGTGCTGATCTTATATCCAGTTTGGCTGTCAAAGTGCCACTTTGAAAATCTTATCCCTACTCCTCCTAACCAGAAAGTCCTATCAACATTGGGTTTTCACTTCTAATGGTGTCTAGTTGGTACTTGATGAAAATAATTATGTTGATCTAACATCTAGTATGGCCACCGTGGCAGCCATCTTGATATTTCTACTCCTAAATGAAAAGTTATCTTGACATGGGGTTTTCACCAGAAGACTAATTATGACATCTTGTTGGTCCTGAATGAAAATGTTGCTGATCTGATATCAGTAAGGCTGCCACAATGAACATATTGAGCATCTTGTTATTAATTCTTTTGAATAGATTGTCATATTGACATGGTGTTTTCATGGAAAGTCTTCTGATGGTGTCCACTTTGGCCTAAGTGAAAATGGTGCTTATCTTGCATCTGATATGGCAGCTGTAGTGACTTATTTAAAGTCTTATCTTTTTTGCAATGTCAGAGATGGTTTCAGCACTCAGCAGTCAAAAAAAGAAATGGTCTTATCATAAATTCCTGGAAATTCTTTCAGCCAATAGAGCTTTGGGTGCTTATTCTTCATAAAAATGCAATTTTTCAAACAAAACAAAAATAAGTGACGAAAGTAATTTTTTTCTTCAAAAATATCCTTTGGACAGGTGTTCCAAGAAGCAGAATTAGTAAAACGTTTTACCTAAAAAGATAAAAATATTTTCTTTTTCAGAAATTTCTGACAAGTATGCAGTTTTTGGATCAGTTTGAGAGACTGTGTGGGTCTCAGGCCAGTGTAAAGAGACTTAGAGACCATCCAAGTTACCACACCTTTATGACTAAATGGAGTCTGCCTGTATATTTCCAGATCAGGTATATTATAACAAAAGTACCAAATCAAGTTTCTAATTTGACATCTTAAAATCAGTTGGCATATTGGAATCAATGATAACTTTCACTTTAGTATATTTTGTCAAATATGGTACATATTTTAGAAAAACAAAGACAGCTGATGTCTTTTCAGTCAGTTTGTGCATTGTGAAATAACAATAATAGGATACAACAGCCATAGATGGTTTAAAATTTGTTAAGAAAATTATTTTTGGTATTTTGTATGATACATTTGGATATGCTATATAGAGTTGTAAATCTCCTTTCTTCAGTTTTATGTTGCCATATATATGGGTTTTTTTTGCTGTAGATTCCAGGAAATAGCAGGTGTCTTTGAAGGTTCCTTGACATCAGCTTTCAGTAAATCCACAGGTAAGTCAGCTTTCAGTAAATCCACAGGTAAGTCAGCTTTCAGTAAATCCACAGGTAAGTCAGCTAGTATTGGAGAACCTGCTGTGAACCTTTGTGTGGTTTATAATTACTGATTTTTGGATAAAGGTAGATACATTAGTTTCGTACATGTTGTCCAACCATCACAACCATCACATTTCTTGTAGATGTAAAAGCTTCTTTATTTTTCATGAAAAAAGCTGTCAAAGTTGACCTTTAATTTCCCTTTGGTGTGCAGATTTGCAATAAGGTTTCAAAATTTCTCTTCGACTCCAGGTTAAGTGTCAAAAGTGAATAGAATGCTCTTTCATCTCTGTTGATTAAACTTTTAATAGCTTTACCACTCAGACTAGAAGAGCCTATGGAATTACTTTTGTCTGTCTCTTAGCACACATTTGTTATTGTTGTTCTTCCTAACCGCTTGGATGATTGCAATGAAATTTTACACTCACACATTCATTCCATGGTCTTTTTGGTCTTAATGAAAATTGTGCCACTCAAGACTTCAAATATTGCTGGAACAGTGACCACCATGAAAATCTTTTTTTGTGCTGCTTCTCCAGAACAGATGGTCATATCATTTTTTTTTTTACTGAAAGTCTTTTATGCTGTTTAGTTGGTCCAAATTAAACTGGTGCCTAACAAATCTTGAAAATCTTATTATCGGTACTCTTCCTGATTTGATTTTCATATTGACATAGTGTTTCCTTTAATGTCTAGTTGGGCTTAAATGAAAAAATTGGATGGTCATATCGACATGGGGTTTCCTTTAATGTCTAGTTGGGCTTAAATGAAAAGATTTGATGGTCATATCGACATAGGGTTTTGTTTAATGTCTTGTTGGGCCTAAATGAAAAGATTTGATGGTCATATTGACATAGGGTTTTGTTTAGTGTCTAGTTGGGCTTAAATGATAATAGCACTGATCTGACATCTAATATGGCCACAATGGCTGCCATCTTGAAAATATTGTTATCACTTATTGTCCAGAATGGATGGTTGTATCTGCAAGGGATATTTACTAACAAACTTATCACATCTACTTACAGACCAATAATGTCTACAGGGTACTAAATGAAAATTTTGCAAATTAGACCCGAATATGGCCATAAGATTTTGTATTGTGACATCTAAACAGAGGGTTGTAAGTGTATTAAGTTTTCACTGAAAAAAACTTCGTGTCATTTAAGTTTGGTATGACAAATGTTAGTCTGACTTAAAGTATGGCCAGCATAGTGGCCATCTTGAAACCTGTTATGGCTGCTTCTAAATGTATCTCCATACTGACTGGGTTTTACTAAAAGACTTCTTGTGATGTCATATTGGTATTAAATCAGAATGGTGTTGATCTGACATCCAATGTAGCCATTGTGGTGGACATCTTAAAAATCTTTTTGTAGCTACTTTGGATGGGTTGTCGTGACAGTGCATTTTTACTGAAATTCTTCTTTTGATGTCTAGTTGATCTGAAATAAAAATGGTGCTGATCCAACCTCCAGTGTCCATCTTGAAAATCTTGTTGTACCTACTCCTGGAAGGGTTGTCATACTGACATAGCATTTTTATTAAAATTCTTCTTTTGATATCAAGTTGATCCCAAATAAAATGGTGCTGAACAAACCTCCAGTGTCCATCTTGAAAATCTTCTTGTCACTAGTCCTCATTAAGGGATGGTAATACTGGAATGTGATCTTTACTAAAACACTTGTCTCTGTATGTATTTGGTCCTAGGGAAAAACGATGCCAATGTGACCTTCCAATTCATCAAATCTCATCAAAGCTACTTCTTCAGAACAGATGACCTTACCAACATTTTAGTAAAAGCTGCTTTCCTGTAATTTTTATTCTTGTATTACAGCAGTGCTGGTGCAATGTCGAAAGTGGCCTTAAACATTTTGTGATGAATAGGGATGTTCTTTCTATCGAATAAAGCCTCCAAAAATTAAATATTAGTCTAAATGTGGGTTATAGGCTCATTGTCACATATATGCAAATCCGATATGTAAGATATAAAGGATATGTCATAATTTTATCCAAAATACATTATAATTTTGATAAGGGATTATTTAAACATGTTTGATAGCATAATACAAGTTTAAATGTTAATAAATGATTCGCATTTAGGTTGATAAAGTTTAAATCTTTTACAGACTCATCAAAGTTTTTGTTACATTCCACGGAGACTTTGTGGTCCAGTTTACGGCACTGTTGGGATGAAGATATATTCCTGTTCCCACTGTGTCACAGATTCTGGAAACTCTCAGTACAGATGTTGATGAGATACAGCACCTGGCTAGATGAAGCGTACACACAAGAGGTAAAAACACAAAGAAAGAAAAATATATATGCATACAAACACAAATGACACATACAGGACCAGAATTTTCAAACGGATTCTCTGGGACCAAAAGCAGCCCACATGCCTGATATAGACAGGCCCCAATCCTAGAAAATTGTAAATCATTAAGATTTCACAAGTTTAGGATCTACTTTAGTAAATCTTCCACCTGATTATTTTTCATCCAAGATGATGTGCCAAGATCTCATTTTAAGCTCATCCTTGAAATATCTTATACAGACACCATTATTTCTCGTCCTGTCATGTCACAGGTTCTGGATATTTTTTTAAAAAATGAAAATGCTGATGAAATGCAGTACACGACTGGGTGAGGCACAAAAGATATCTGCTGTAAATATCAATACCTTCCAATTTTCCAGACACATTTCTAAACTTTATAATAATTTTCAACATTAGAAACTGACAAATTTAAAAGTTGGAATGTAAACTTCAGAAATTTTTACCCATACTGAGATACAAGTGTTGGAATGGATGACCATCAGGCCATGAAGCTGCTTTGATTACCCATATTATAAGGTGGATTAACTGATTTTGTTGTCAGTTGGCACCAATAAATAAAATAAAAACAGCTGATGTGTTCCACAACTCTTACCTAGCATTGCCTAAATAAAATGAGTCACAAGCTGTTAAAGGTGTTTGTAAAGGAAAACCAGCCTTTCATATTAAGATAGTGGACAGAATTAATTACTGAAGATAACTGTACAATCAATTGTTGTCAGCATTGCATAAATCTGATATTTGATTGTGGGTGGGCTTCTTTTATTTTTTTTAACTGCCTGAGATCTTACAAAGCAAGACAAGCTCATAAAGTCGAAGCAAATGAATCTGCTGTCATTTGAAACCATTAATAGGAGTTGCTAATTAATTAATAATGATGGGCTATTAATTTGTCTTTTATCATTTCTTGAAAGTTATTACATGTAAATAAACTTTATCAACCACACCTTTTTTCTAATGATTCGGGCTTGTTAGGCTTTAATTAATTGGTTTTAGTAATATGTCCATTCTAACAGATGAAGCAAATAAATTTCTTGCTTTGAGAACTTGTCAAGAGTTTACAGAAATTAAAATACATGTAATTTTTTCATTGAGTGCCAGTCAATGGTGTTGATTGGATGATGGTCAGATTTGTCATGAATGGCAGTACATGTACATTAACAAACTGACACAGTTCAGACTAAAAAAAAAAAGAACAAACATGAGAAATGCAACCAGGATTCTTTTTTTAAAAAAGAAAACACTGAAATATCATAGGAGTATAGACATGCAAAGCTAAATTGCATTCCAGTTTCATTAGACCACTTCCAACAAGCATTGAGTTTGTACAACAGAACAAAATCTTGGTAATAGAAATTTTAATTTTCTTGATTAAATATTTAAGAAAAATGATAATTTTTATTTGTACACAAATTATCCAGACATAGAGAAAAGTAAAAAAGTTTTTATTGTCTGGATAATTAGATCAGTGTCTGTACTATGTCACAAGTACAGCAACTCAAATTACAGATATTGATCAGGTACTCTACCTTGCCACACTCTAAGTAGGCTGATAAAACTTAAGATTAAGGGAAGCAGTCAAACTTAATACAGCAAAAACTGCTATGAGCGACCTCTGCTATGTCGTTTCCGACCACAATTGTAATGCACGGGTCGAATTTATTATGTAAACGCTCTGTTATGAGTGACCACCTGCTGAACGCGACCAGCGACCGCGATGTCTTGGCAGAATATGCATTTTGACACTGCTATGAACGACCGCATTGCAAAAACGAGGATAAACTCCACCAACCTTTATTTAATCCCTGTAAGAACGACCGCTCATACCGTTCTAAATAAAAACAAATTTTAAAAAATAGGCAGGCTACCGATGTCTGAATTTTTTTAGCTATGTTTATATTGTTTTATAGTTTCTGTCATAAACCAGACTAAAGTATATGTAGTTTATTTCCTAGTCTGGTTCCCTGCTTCATATGCTCCCTGCATTGTTCTCCGCTATTCATATAAGGGTTAGCAATGCAGGGATCATACAAAGCAGGGAACCAGACTAATTATTCCCACACTTAGCCTGCTTCTCGGCCTTATCGTAGGAACTGGCATCCCTATGAAGACCGTATTGCAAACAGACAGACACCACTGACCTATATGTAATCAATTGTTACAACGACTGCTTGATTAGCAACAATTGTTCTGATCAGAAACAAACATAAAAAGAATATTTAAAAAAGAGGATTGTTGGTACTGGTGATAGATACTACAGTCCGTAAACCAAGCTAATGTATATGTCATGAATTGCCGTTGTAGTGCCAAAGTTGACATAGTGGTCACATATATTGTTTGTCTTTAGAGTTAATCTATATTGCCGGGGGTGAATAAGGTCATTGTCTGTTAAACCAGCAAGAGAGAATCGTTTGCGGGATTCGATTGATAATGTTCAAGACTTGTGATGTTTATTGTTTTTCCCCCCAATGTTAAGTGTTTCATCCCAATCACAAAGCTGTCATCTATTCAAGTTGGTGTGACCGGGTTACACACTTTGCTTATAGAGTTAATCTCTGTATGTCATCTTTGAATGAAGCCGTTGACTTTTGTCTCTGAGTAAATGGTTCTGTTTCTGGATGAGATAATTGTTTCTTTTTATTTCATTAATTGTTAGATATGCAATGCACATGTATAGATTTTTCATATTTTCCCACAGCCCAGTCAAAACCATCTTTACGTTCAGTATTACAGCTGAGAACTAATAATTTTAACACCTAGAACCTTAATAACAATGGATGAACCTCCAACTAAAAAGAGACAAATTTTAAGGCTGGAGAAAATAATTATTGTAACTGAAAGAAGTGAAAAAGAGCAGACCACTTGCAAAAAAGCTGTTTAAACATCGGTAAAACAAATTTAGGTTGTTATAAAGGAAAAGGAGTAATTCAGAAATGATTTCATATGCTAAAATATGTGATCTTCAAATGTAAATGTGATTTCATGTTTAATGATAGAAGTATATCTTTATTGTTATATAATTTTGTTTTCAGATGAATGCATACAATGTTTTAGCAAGAAGTATTAATGAAGAATAGAATACATGTACAGTGATTGTGGTTATTTTTCTTGAAATTGTTCTGAAACTGGACCTTGAATACTGTTTTTTTTTGTACAAACCTGCTATGAGAGACCACCTGTCTTGAGAGACCGCTTTTTGTTGGCAGAAGGGGCAGTCTCTCATAACAGGTTTTACTATATGAGCATAATATGTCAGGCAGCGTTTTGATAAGTTTATATGTATATTTTATTTTTTGAATTACTGTATATACTCACTTATGAGTTGAGTCCAACTGCAAACAGAAGAATCCTTGATCTGTAGTCACTTAATACATTGACAGAACAAGGTCTCTTACTTGGTCTACTGATTACTCTTAACAAACTGTGTAGATTCAGATCTGCCCATGTATTAAGTAACAGCTGATCTGGGTAAGTGCAGTTAGACTTTACTTGGAAACAATATACAGTAATAATTTATGAATATTTATGTGTATGGTAAGGCGATATATGAACATTTACTCTTTGATAATTTTTCGTAGGTCACAAATCATAAAGACTCACAGGAACATAAGGCCAAGACACAGAGTGACAGACCCTCCACACCAAACGAGAAAATTATGTCTTCTGTTAGTAATATACAGATTGATGGCCGCAGCACTCCTACTCCACCAGCTACACCACCAGTCACCATTCGTCAGATCCTCAGCTTGATCACAGATGCAGAAAAATTGGTCACATTGGTACATGTTTTTCTCGTTTCTTTCACGTTTGCAGCTTTTTTCAACATCCATATTTGTATCTGCTGACAATCCTTTGTTTGATAATAAGCCATTTTCTTACTGAAAATTATTACTTTAAAAGGGGAAAATATTTCAGAGAAAGCAGGAGATTGTTAAGGAAACACTAGTAGATGATGTGTGATGACTACACTGAAATGAAAGCAGGATTTGGAATGGAAATTTCCATTGTGTAGCTTGTTTTTATTTCACCAAATGATAGAACATATCAGTATTTTTCTGGGAAAATGAGGCTACTGTTTGGGAACCAGCTTAGTTTATCCAGTTTTGTACCTTGCCATTTATTGAACATTTGGGTTGATAAAATAATTTTGAGAAGAACTGTTTAAGTCAGAGATGAGGTTAGACTGTGAGACCATTTTTAGCAGATTTACTGTTTTTGATTAGTATTTTTGGGCATTCACCTTTGCATTGCATTGGTGATAAGCATAATAATAAGGTAGATAACTGAATAAAATGCAAGACTTTAACCATGGTTAGAAGGTTAGACAAATACGCATACAGGGTTGATACAAATGCATCTTCAGTGCTATAGGGCATGGGATTAGAGCTGGACTTTCAACCTGAAGATATTATATACTCATCTGACATTGGAGAAAACTGAGTTCTGTTTTAAGGTTGTGGGTGCAGCTGACTTCAAAATGCCCGCCAACCCCTACCACCACTCAGGTCTTTAATACCAATGCATTATTAGTCTTAGATCAGGAGGGAGAGTCCCTCCATTGATATTTTTTCACAGTTGTGATAAATTAAAGAAGCTGAGGTCTGTTTGTCTAACAAAGTATGCAGTCCAGGCAATTCTAATGCTTTATTCTCAGAAAGTCAATTACCAGTGACCTTTTCATCACACTAGTACAAACACACTTGGATGCCTTTCTTACTGAACTTCTGGCCTTCAGTGAGAAGTTTACAGTTGTAAATATGACTGCTTCTATTTTCTGTTTTTCATGCTTCAATGAAACTAGTACAGTAGAACCTGTCATGAGCGACCTCTGCTATGAACAACCACCTGTCATGTACGACCACAATCGTAATGCATGGATCGATTTCATTCTATAAATGCTCTGCTATGAGTGACCACCTGCTAAACGCGACCAGCGACCGCGATTTCTTGGCAAAATATTCATTTTGACACTGCTATGAACGACCGCATCACAAAAAACAAGGATAAACTCCACCAACCTTTATTTAATCCCTGTAAGAATGACCGCTCATACCGTTCTAAATATAAAAAAAAAATGAAAATAAAAAATAGGCTGGCTACCGATCTCTGAATTTTTTCAGCTAGGCTTATAGTGATTTACAGTTTCTGTTGTAAACTAGACTAAAGTATATGTAGATTATTTCCTAGCCTGGTTCCCTGCTTCGTATGCTCCCTGTGTTGTTCTCCGTTATTTGTATAGGGGTGAGGAACGCAGAAAGCATACAGAGCAAGGGAACCAGACTAATTATTCCCACACTTAACTTGCTTCCCGGCCGTTGTAGGACCTGGCATCCCTATGACGACTGTATCGCAAGAACAGACAGACACCAGTGACCTTTATGTAATCAATTATTACAACGACCGCTTGATTAGTACAGATTGTTCTGATCAAAAACAAATATAAAAGGAATATTTAAAAAAAGGATTGTTGCTACCGGTGATAGATGCTACAGTCCGTAAACCAGGCTAATGTACATGTCATGAAATGCTGTTGAAGTGCCAAAGTTGACAAAGTGGCCACATATATTGTTTGTCTCGAGTTAATCGGTATTGCCGGGGGTAAATAAGGTCATTGTCTGTTAAACCAGCAAGAGAGAATCATTTGCGGGATTCGATTGATAGTGCTCAAGACTTGTGATGTTTGTTCCCCCCCCCCCCCATGTTAAGTGATGACATCCCAATCACAAAGCTGTCGTCTATTCAAGTTGCTGCGACCGGGTTACACACTTTGCTTACAGAGTTAATCCCTGTATGTCATCTTTTAATGAAGCCGTTGACTTTTGTCACTGAGTAAATGGTCCTGTTTCTGGATGAGATAATTGTTTGTTTGGGGTTTTTTTTTTTTTTTATTAATTGTTAGATATGCAATGCACATGTATAGATTTTTCATATTTTCCCACAGCCACCGTCTTTACGTTCGATATTACAACTGAGCACTAATAATTTTAACATCTAGAATTTTAATAACAATGGACGAACCTCCAACTAAAAAGAGACAAATTTTAATGCTGGAGAAAATAATTATTGTAACTGAAAGAAGTGAAAAAGTGCAGACCACTCGCAAAAATGTGGTTTAAACGTTGGTAAAATAAATTTAGGTTGTTATAAAGGAAAACGAGTAATTCAGAAACAATTTCTTATGCTAAAATATGTGATCTTCAAATGTAAATTTGATTTCATGTTTAATGATAGAAGTATATCTTTATTACAATATAATTTTGTTTTTAGATGAATGCATACAATATTTTAGAAACAACTTCTAATAAAGAATAGAATATATGTACAGTGATTGTGGTTATATTTCTTGAAATTGTTCTGAAACTGGACCTTGGAAATGTATTTTTGTACAAACCTGCTATGAAAGACCACCTGTCTTGAGAGACCACTTTTTGTTGGCAGGAGGGGCGGTCTCTCATAACAGGTTTTACTGTACTGTGAGCAGGTTTATGGGTTGATTGCTAGTAAAGAAAATTAAATTTATATTTCATCCAGAAAACTTACAGTTTCTGTCACTCATGCTTGATAGTCACCATGTTATGCAATATTAAAGTACTAGAACAATTTTGCTGAATGAAAATTAGAAAAATGTTATATTTTCACAAAGTTTTATGAGTATTTCTTTTGTATTTATTTTATTTGAGTCAAACTTTAGTGAAATGGCTATTTTAAGTGACTATTGTAGGGATTCTGATTTTGACCAACATATTTCACACAAATTTGGCAAGAAGTCATTTTCTCCAAATATTTGAGTCCCAAGAAGACCCTGGTATGTGCTTATGTTGGATTTAATGACATGTCTGTTTGAGTCCAATGAAGACCCTGGTATGTGCTTATGTTGGATTTAATATGTCCATACAATCCTGACTTCATATTACCAGTTAAACATTTTGTTCAAAAGTATGCATACAAGGCATAATTAAAGTCCTAAGTGAATGTGGACCATTCTTTTATTAATTCCTTGGACATAAGTGAATTTGGACCATTGTTTTATTATTGCCTTTGTCATAAGTGAATTTGGACCATTATTCTATTGTTTCCCTTGTTCTAAGTGAATTTGGATAGTTACGATATTGCTACCCTTGTACAAGTGAATGTGGGCTATTATTCTATTATTACTCTTGCCCCAGGTGAATGTTTACCATTACTGTATAATTTCCTCCAGTCTTAAGAAAATGTTCTCTGATAATGCAGACTATTATTTTATAATTACCCTAGTCTTAAGGAAATGTTGTCTGTTAGTCTATTATTGCCTGTGTCCTAGGTGAAACAGACCATTAATAAATTATTGCCCTTGTCCTTAGTGAATGTAGACCATTATTCTATCATTGCCCTTGCCCTAAGTGAATGTGGGTCATTATTCCATCATTGCCCTTGTCCTAAGTGAATATGGGCCATTAATTTATTATTGTTCATATCCTAAGCGAATGTGGGCCATTCATTATTTCATTATTGCCATTGTCCATAGCAAGTGTTCTCTGATAATGTGGATTATTATTATATTAATTCCCTTGTCATAAGACAGTGTTCTTGGATGGTGTAGACCATAAATTGTTATTGGCTTTGTCCTAAGAAAATGTCTGCCAGTAGTGTATTCTGTTGGAGTGTAGTGCCCAAGCCAAAGGTGAGTGTAATATATCCCGCTAGACTACATTGTATGAAGGTGAGTCTGCTGTACCCCACTAGACTAAACTGTATGAATGTGAGTGTACTGAACTCCACTAGGCTACATTGTATAAAGGTGAGTGTACTATCCTCCACTAGACTACATGGTATAAAGGTGTTTTTACTGTCCTCCACTAGGCTACACTGTATGAAGGTGAGTGTACTATATCCCACTGGACTACATTGTATAAAGGTGATTTTACTATCCTCCACTAGACTACATTGTATGAAGATGAGTTTACTATACTCCACTGGACTACACTGTATGGAGGTGAGTCTACTATACCCCATTGGACTACACTGTATGAAGGTGAGTGTACTGTACTCAACTAGACTACACTGTATGAAGGTGAATGTACCATACTTCCCTAGACTACACTGTATGAAAGTGAGTCCTCTGTACCTTGCTGGACTACACTGTATGAAGGTGAGTGTCCTGTACTCCAATAGACTTCACTGTATTAAGGTAAGTGTACTGTACTCCACTAGACTACACTGTATGAAGGTGAGTGTACTATACACCACTAGACTACACTATGAAAATAAGTGTACTGTACTCCACCAGAATACACTATATGAAAACAGTTCTTGAAAGAGTAGGTACTAATAGGTATAGTATATTACATAAAAACACCAAATAGTATACACTGTAAATATAAAATATTTCCTCGTGGCAATAGATCCTGCAGGAACCGATGTAATTGTTTCCAGACAAAGTATCCCTGACTTTTCAGGAAATACATATTGTTCCAGAAGAATCCCATTAATTGGTCAGCTAGAACCCAGTCATGTATCATGTAAGATATACAGTTTCATTAAGTATGAAGGCTCTAACATAGGGTTATTTAAATTTTGAGTTGATTCTTAATTTTGTTTATTCCTTTGCATAAAGGGGACAAAAATGAACTGTTGTTGCATAATCTGGCCAACTCAGATGGCATCCCTCAAAGTGAAAGTAGCAGTTCTGGAGGATATAAGTCAGAGGCATCTTCCCTGCGAAAACCAAAGAAAGTCCTACAAGCTGGGAAAGCCATGTATGTAGCTTCATTTCACAGAGAGTGTCACTCAATAGAATATCATCAGTAGCAAGTAGGGAAATGAATCTGTGGAGATACATTCCAAATATTCCCAAAAAATAAGTTTTTCTTTAAACCCCTACAGATATGCCTTAAATAGATCATTTTTATTGTTCCTTAATCTACTAAGTTGTAGAAGAACAGACTTAGCCTCTGTCAAGCAGCTACGGTACCTTTATTTTCAGTGCAGGTCTGGTTGTAGTTAAATATTAATGCAAGGAGATAAAGAGTAAGACAGTTGATTAACAAATATTATGTGATGGTAGTTTAATTCAAATGCAAGAAGACAGAATAATAAATTCAGTTAGTACATATTGTGTGATGGCAGTTACACGTAGGACCTTCAATATGGATGCATTGATGGCAATGTGGTTATAAGTACTGAGTCTCCAACACGCAGAAACATGAATTGCTAGCCTTCTTGGTTAACACCAAGCAAATGCTCTTGTTCCTACACCTGACCAAGCCAAGCAATTTCTCTGGCTCCTACACCTAGCCAAGCCAAGCCATTTCTCTGGCTCCTACACCTGACCAAGTCAAGCAATTTCTCTGGCTTCATACACCAGTCCAAGTCAGGCAATTTCTCTGGCTCCAAAATGAGAACAAGAGGGCCTCTCATCACTTCCCCACTTGTTGTGGAGATATGTGTTGGGTTGTAAAATTAATATAGAAATTCTCCTACCACTTCCATACTTGCTGTAGAGATAGGTGGTTGGTTGTAAATATAGAAATTCTCCCATCACTTCATCACATGTTGTGAAGATAGGTGGTGGGTTGAATATATAGTGCAGGTGAAATAGCGTGAATTTATTTTCACAGGGCATCAGTTACTTGGTTTTTAATGAAATAGATTTTCATTGATGCTATGAAAAACTAAAAATTGTTGATGGGGTTCCAAATTTCATGGTTTTCTTGGGTGATCCAAACCATGAATTTACAATAGAACATAACCCTAACCAATATTCACATCCCCACTGTGTCATATTGAGTGGAAAAGCATCACCTGTGTCTGTGTTTTAATACCATATCTATGTACATTGCTGAGAATGAAATGTAATTAGGATAAGTACATGCATGATGAGGAACAATGAAACACATTGATTACAATGCACAATTTCATGAACCTGAAAACTCGTGTAACTTTGTGATGACTCTATCAGATGTACAGTAAAGTAATACAAGTAGATTTAATCACTGACTTTGTCTTTCCCAAAGCACAAAATATTCCCATTTATAAATAAGTTTGCACAAACTTACAGCCCAATAAATAATTGGCAGATTAGTCCCATTCCAACCAGGTTTCTATGAAATGCTACTTTGTCACATGTGCAGAAAAGTCACTTTGCATGAATTGGCTTAAGGGCAGATGTTTTCAGGTCAACCGAGACCTGATGTGAATGCACATATCCGCTGTCCTTCAATTTGTTTGACGGATCAGCCACCTGTGTTGAATACTACTCATTAAACTGGAATTTGAGTCCCTCCTTGTGAAAGTTGTTGACAGTTAAATCCAGGGATTGCAACTTACTGCCTGGCAATAACATTGGTATACTATTAATCCCATTTTCCTTGAAGTGAGACATGAGCCTTTCTCCACGATGCACTATGAAAACATAAAAAAATTGCTACCACCTTTTTGACGATACTGAATAAGTTGAAGCAAGTAATGTATAGAGTTCACATAGGGTATCAGAATCATGGAATCATCATTGTTTCAGTGAGTTTCTGTACATGTCATGTCCCAATCATTTGGGAATTTCACTCCATTATGTCTTTCCAGGATATATTAGCTGGGATGGCAGTAGCAGGTCTGATTGGGTGATAGCAAGCAAAAGTATTATTTGGCTATTATCATCCAAGCCAGATCTGGTCACCTGTTCAGCCCCTTTGTTTCCATTTTCTAGTTACCACATGGCACACCGGGTAGTATCCCAATTAATTATCAACAAGTCCGGTACATGGTTGTGTTTTATCACAGTCAGCACTTTCTTTAGAACCTCTGACTTCATGCCCTGGAGATCTTTTGGTAGAGTTTTCACATCGCCATTCGCCCAAAACATTAGCTCTGTTAAAGGGCCTAATCCCTAATTGTTGAGAACATTATGCTTCTTTAAGAACACTTTAGAATCTAATTACTTAAACTTAAAAGACATTTCTCAGAATTTGCCTTGTAATACTTTCAGCAATCACTCAAGGCAAAGTAAAACTTATAGAATATCATTAAACATCACTTTGAATACAAATTCCACTGTCTCTCCCTGTTTAAGTGAAGCATGATTTCACCTCATCATGTCTCTCCCTGTTTAAGTGAAGCATGATTTCATCTCATCATATCTCTTACTGTTTTTGTAAAGCATGATATCATCACATCATCACAGTGACATATTACATGACCTCATTGTGCCAGTGAAATCAGATCACTTTTCCTGCTATGGGAAAGGCCCATTCTGGCTGAAAAATGAAACTGAGCCCTTTACCATACCCTCATTTTGGCGATATTTCATGGAACTACTTGAGTGGTCTGGGTAACAGTTGTAACTTCCTCCCCATGTGTAACATGAGTCCATTTGAAAACAGTTGTTGTTGTTGTTGTTGTTGTGGGGCTTAATGCCATTTTTCAGCACACAATAGGCTATACATGGCAGCCAGTATTAATGGTGGAGGAAGAAACCGGGAAATCCGCGGAAAGAACCACCGACCCATGAGAAGCTATTGGCAAGCTTTCTCACATACCCACATTCGCCGAATCTTAGACTCGAACCCATGCAGACAGAGGTGAGATGACAGTGATCCGTAACGGAGAGCGCTTTAGACCACTCGGCCACTCGGGGCCCCGAAAACAGTTGTAACTTCCTCCCCATGTGTAACATGAGTCCATTTGAAAACAGTTGTTAACTTCCTCCCCATGTGTAACATGAGTCCATTTGAAAACAGTTGTAACTTCCTCCCCAGATCTGTCATAACATTATGCAACAATAGATTAAGATTGTTTAATAAAAATCATACTTTATATGCTTGCTTTTAAATCAAGTACATCTACAGACCATGGATTAAGATTGTTTAATAAAAATCATACTTTATATACTTGCTTTTAAATCAAGTACATCTACAGACAATGGATTAAGATTGTTTAATAAAAATCATACTTTATATACTTGCTTTTAAATCAAGTACATCTACAGACAATGGATTAAGATTGTTTAATACAGTGTAGACAACCCTGATCTTCTGTCACAGATATCTGTTGTGCTGATTATTCCAAACAAACCACATAGACCATGATCTATCATGTGGTGGCAATACTTTGTCAGTGCAGTTTGCTTTAGATTTAACTTAAATGTAATAATAAGTGGTAAGTATAAAGAACAAAATACTGTAAATATATTTATTTTCAGTGTTATTAATTTTTGTGGTTTTGTCAAGAAAAGACATTTTCAATTGTATTTAAGTTTGTGGATTAACTCAAAAGTTGTATGAGGTCCTTTTCTGCATGCTGATCATTGTTAGGTCTTCAAACTCATGGTTGTAGCATCCCAAAAATCCATGAACATTAGTACCCCATGAAAATTATTACTCATGCAAATAAGTAAGCCATGAAAATTAGAACCCATGAAATATTAAGTAGCCCATGAAAATTAGTACTCGATAATAATTACTTACTCAACAAAAATTAGTACTCCATGATAATAAGCAACCCCATGGAAACGAGTGAATCCTATTATGCTAGCATAATATGTGACAGTTTGCTGTTATACATGTAAAAAATACAGTAATTGTGAGCTGAAGCTTTTAAATCCAATACACAGGATAAGCAAAGTAGTGCAAATTCTGCATGTTTTGTGGGCTTTCAATATACCATGAGATTCAGAGACCCACTGAACATTGATTTTTCTGTGAAGAAAAGAGGGCCCCTTCCACACTCCACAAATATAAGTGCCAACAGAACTTTTATTGCACAATCATGAAAATTTGTTCAAGTGAAAATAATTACCTCACATGACTTAAAAAACATTTATTTTGACAATGCCTATTGAGAGGCTTCATGATAAAGATAAAAAAAATCAGATTAGAGATAAATATAATTACTGATTAATTTTAGTTAATTCTTAATATTTCACTTATGTATTGTTTTGGTGCTATATAGTGTTTCCGATTAAATATAAAATGTTACTGTCTTCTTGTATTATTTCACTGAAAATTTATTATAGTTTAGTAAGGATGAACTAGCAGATTAAATGTAATGAATTGGATCTTCTCTGCAGACTGGCAGATCAGTCAAAGGGTTTGAAGATTATTGTGGCAGGATGCATTGTCTTCTCAGTTATCATCACAGTGGCTCTAGTCCTTTCCATCTACCTAGGAAAACCACAGGTAATGAAACAGTCTTTTTAATTGTATGCTATAGCTAATTGCATGGTAATCATTATTCCTGTTTTGTTCTACTAGCCCATCAGCAAGCAAGTTACAAGGAAGATGGTCTAAGAAGTTTTGTTAATTTCATTTTGTGTAAAAACTGAGCTACTTCCATGAAGATATAACTTGCCCAGCAATGATTTTTAGTTGTCAAGGTTAGCTGGGCCTGGGATTTGTCCAGCCCTGAATGGTGTGGCAGATATCACTTTTTTGGCAGAAGTAGTATTATCATCAGCATCAAAATTTATTGATAAAGCTATGGGTTAAAAATTCTACAAGTAAAATAAAATACAGTTGGGGTACATAATATTACAGTTTGCAGTCAGATACAGTTGGGGTACATAATATTTCAGTTAGCAGTCAGGTACAGTTGGGTACATAATATTACAGTTTGCAGTCAGGTACAGTTGGGGTCCATAATATTAACAGTTTGCCATCAGACACAGTTAGGGTACATAATATTACAGTTCGCAGTCAGGTACATTTGGGGTAATAATATTACAGTTTGCAGTCAGATACAGTTGAGGTACATAATATTATAGTTTGCAGTCAGATATAGGTAGGGTACATAATATTACAGTTTGTGGTCGGATACAGTTAGGCTTTATAATATTTCAGTTTGAAGGCTACAAATCAGATATAATTGAGGTACATAATATTATAGTTTGCAGCCAGATAAAATTAGGGTACATGATAGCACAGTTTACAGGCTACAAAATCAGATATAATTAGGGTACATAGTATTACAGTTCAACATAAGTGGTTCATCCCAGGTTCTTCCTCCATAAAATATATTGGCTGCCATTTAAAGCCTATCATATGCTAAAGAATGACATTAAATCCACAGACTTCACCTTCATATAGCGAACTCTATGTACAGCAAGGATGTATAGATTTGCCTCTGTTTGTTCATATGTTTGTACATCTGTATGTACTTCCATCCATTTGTTTTTGTCTAGCTCAGTTGTGTTATTATGCCAGAAATCCATGAGATAAACAATGAAACTTGATAGATTGAAGTTATTGAAATTTGATTGTAGCTGTGCATGTGTGGATGATCTGAGTAGATTTTTATGATTTTTATGCATTGCTGTTTCTGTCTTGCACTTTTATAGTGATAAAATCTTGTTAATAATTGCTTAGGTAATTCTTGCCTGAAGTGGTTGAAGTTTGTACATATAGCAAAGATGAGGTGATATTATGCAGATATCAGGTAAATGCAATTGTGACATGGATGTTTGTATGCAGATGTAATTGACCTGATTTGTTTAGTTCTGTTAAAATGTTTTTTTTTCAGAAGTTTTGTTATTTATTATTTTTACTTTGTGTGGTCAAAGATTCTCAGCTTCAGTGGAGGTATATATGCTTTACAAAGAAATTTAGTAGTTTTAATGACAGTCCTAAATTTGGTGTGTAATACTTCTTAAGATATGTTATCCCAATCATAATTCATAGGAGTACATTCACTACCTCGCAAGTTCTGTCTACATCATATAGACTAAGGGCAATAACTCTTGTCCATTTCTTCCCCTTGCCATAAATTGGTGTATAATACTTCTTCAGATATGCCATCCCGATCGTAATAGATAGTGCATTCACTACCTCGCAAGTTATTCCTATATCATATAGACTAAGGGCAATAACTCTTGCCCATTTCCTCCCCTTGCCAAAACTTGGTATATAATGCTTCATCAGCTATGTTATCATGATCATAAAACATAGGAGTACATTCACCACCTCGTAAGTTCTGTCTGTATCATATTGCCAGATGGAAATAACTCTTGCTCATTACCTCCCCTTGACATACATTCTTTACTTTGCCAGTTTATTTTTCCCACAATAAATGGATGTTCACCACACCTTTCATCTTGTTTTAGCAGGAAGTGATCAAAAGTAATCCACTTGCCAGAATAAAAAATGTTGCCTCCCCTTAGATTGAGCAAATAGTTCAAGATCAACAGTTATCATTTATGACTTCCGCTTGTGCATGATCAACAAGAGCATACTGTATCTTTTTTTTTTACTAAATCACATTCTTCATTGCAGAAGATTATTTTGCACATCAGTTGTCAAACTCGATCATTCAAAAAGGTAATTGATGCCATCTTAATTGCCTGCTCTGTGTTATACAGTATTAATAATCCATCTCATTACTTGACCTTCTTTGTAACTTTCTCTGGCTTTTATTGCAATTCATAACCTCCACTTTGGTAAGTTCACTGCAACTCATTACTATATATGTACATGCTTCAGCAGCAGTGGACAAGATTGAATGTGGATTGTGTAACCTATTGAGAGTGGCTGAAGATAATCACCCCACCAATATAAATTGTATGGAGTGCAATTTGAACCATACTGGAAATGTTTATTCTCACAGGTCCGAAAAGATAATTGACCATTGTGACCAAATAGTTCACCCAAGGTATTAGCTGGTACTGTCCTTTACCCAGGTTATTAACTTATACTGAACTTCACCCAGGTTATTAGCTGGTACTGGACTTAAGCCAGGTTATTAGCTATTACTGGACATTGGCCAGGTTATTAGCTGTTACTGGACTTTGGCCAGGTTATTAGCAGTTACTGGACTTTGACCAGGTTATTAGCTGAATGAAATGAAAGCAGTCAAGCCTTTCAGCTACTGAAGGAATGACCTTGCAGGAAGTTAGTCCCAATTATGTTGGACAACTCCGTAGGGTGACTTAAATCTATAAGCAGGGGAGCATGAAATCTCACAACCTGTGCATGCTGGTTGGACTGTTTCTTCGTTGGTATTACCAACTTCAGACCCATGTATAAAGCAGACACATTCCTGGTGGATCCAACGTTATGGCTGCTATGTCCAGACAGGTTATTCATATGCAATAACCCTTCATTCGATGGTTTTTCATTGGATTTCTGCACCTTGGGGTCATCTGATGATCAACCTATTTGTGACAAAAATGGAATGACAGGCTACCTATCTTTGTTTCACTGGTCATGGACCCAGAAGCTTGGGCAATGGATGCACTGTCAATCAGTTGGGAGGAGTTATGGGTCAGTTGGGAGGAGTTATGGTTCAATTGGGAGGAGTTATGGGCCTGTGCTTAAGCCTCATGGTCTTAGTACTGTAATTAATACAAAAAACATGGAGTCAGAATTGAAAGATAATTTTGACTGCTGCTTTCAGATGGTGCAAATCCTGGGTCAGTGATCTACTTGAACTGGCAATAAACCTACACAGGATGATTACAACCAAACTGAATCCTCTCAACAACCAGATTCACAGGTATTTCTCCTGCCTGGATCGCCTTCTCCTTCATGCCAGACTCTTGCTTGGACAGCTTTGCTAGAGTAAGAATTCAGACCTTCAGTTGTGGAGAGAATCACATGAGCAAGAAGGCCCTCCACTCTGAAGGCTTAAGAGGGATAGTTGCATGCTTTCAGGATTGTTGTAGAGTCAATAACATTATTCCTTCAAGTGCCATGATCCTGCAGCTGGTTCTAGCGGGAGAAGAAATTACCATCTAAGGCTGCTACTTTATTATATCTGACACATTTAGGTACCATGCAGAGCAGATATGATAAATATCCATCAAACATAGTAGCCAATTTTGATTTTTATAGACCAAAATCTCTAACCCTGTTTCCAAAATGGAATTTGTTATCAGTCCTAACATGGCTGAATTTTGAGCAGTTTGAATTGATAGCCAGGACCTTGCTGGAGCTTTTATTTTCCTGATAGCTGTAGCTTCAGCTTGCAGGGTGAATGAGTTATATACCCTTTTTGTTGACGTTAACAATCTTCAGATTGGATGATTTGGTGATCCTAATGGTACAACCAGCCTTTTTGACCAAGATTCAGTTGCCATCATTGGGCAAGGACAGAGTTGTCATACATGCCTATAGATAAGTCAAGAGCAGCAGCCATGCAAGAATCTGTCCACACCATGAGGAATTACTTGGAAGAGCACAGTAACAAGCTGTGGTAATTGCAAATGACTCTTTCTCCCTGTGAAGGCAGGAAAGGAGGATATCATCTCTAAAGCCGTCTTTGTGGTTTAAGTGGGTTATACTTACTGCATACTTTGATGTCTTAAAGATCGAAGCCACCTCTTAAGGATTTTGAATTTAGAGTGATCTCTGTTAGCCTTACTTTTGAATGCAGTATTTCTAACCAAGACATCATAAAAGCTGTTGGTTGGCTTTCAGAGTCAACCTTCTTGATTTTTTTTTCTTGAGAATTTAGCTTCACAGAGACAAAATCTGAATCTGGTGAGTCCTGTGGCTTAGATGGCCACTGGACCTAATTAAACCAACACATGCCTTTTAGCTTTGCTGGATTTGCCAGTGAAGTGTTTTGGTAAGAAGATTTCAGTAATCATCTTCTTGTAGAGCAGGCAAATATCACATGACCATAGGTTGTGTTGCTTTAAGCCAAAGAATTGGTTATTGTTCACACAGGGAATCCAATCTTTCTTTCTTAGAAGGTTACCTGAGATAAATTTGGTTGTTCAGAATTCCCTCCTTTCATTACCTGTTCTCCTAATGGTATTGTGATTGGTAATATATTCAATAGAGAAAGCAGATTTTGTAGTAAATTATGTTTCTGCAAGAATACTTAACCCATCACATTACTCGAAGAACCTCCCAACAACTCCGCTATGCAAGCATCCTCACTGATAGTTCATTCAGCTTAAAAACTGGTGGCATCTAGTGGTGGTGAGGGGAGGTAATGGGTAAGAGTTATTTGCCACTTGTCTATTTGATATAGAAAGAAAAGATGAATTTTCTTCTTTTAGTAAGGCGGGATTTGTGAAGTAGCAGTCTTCTATTCTTAAAGATAAAATGATCAGGTAAGTATTCTTAGAAAAAATTATTTTAATATTTACTTTCCTTGATAAAAATGGCTTACATTTTGCAGATTCTGACTTGTTGTTATGGGTTGGCATAAATACCAGATTTATGTTGCAGATAGGGGCACATGGAGCAGTTGCTGCCGATGTTGAAGAATGTTCTGAAATTGGGCTTAACATATTGAAGATCGGTGGCAACGCAGTAGATGCTGCAATAGCCAGCATGTTTTGTGTGGGAGTGGTCAATGCACAGAGCTCTGGATTAGGAGGGTAGGTTGTTAATTCCCAAGTTTGCCTGAAGTAAAACAGTGAGTAATTATGAAACAGTCTTAGGAAAACTAAAAACTAACCCAGACATCCTTTGACATGTGTATATAGCACAAACTATATGAAGTTAATTCTGTTAATTAAATCTCATTTCATAGTAATCTGTAACTACGTTGTAGATGTCTTTGTTAAGTAAAGTTTATGTTGTATTTACTGTCTCTTCAGGTAATGGAAATTAAGCAAAATCCATCAGATGCTTTTCATGGTGATTATCAATGCATCAGTAAATACACTATCTTAACAATGATGTCAAGGATGAACAGGATAATGTCAGATACAACAGTCATTTTGATTGTGATGATGGTAATGGTCACTTTTGGTTGTGATGTGGTGATGATGATTATGATGATGATGATGATGATGATAATGATGATTGTTTAGTTAGGATGAAGACATGGAGAATATTGAAAATGGTGGCTTCTTTACACTATTTTTGTTGTTGATGATGATGATGATGGTAATGCTCACTGTTGGTTGTGATGGTGGTTGATGATGATGATGATGATGTTAATGCATACTGATGGTGGTTGATCATGATGATGATGGTAATGCTTACTGATGGTGGTTGATGATGATGATGATGATGGTAATGCTTACTGATGGTGGTTGATGATCATGATGATGGTAATGCTTACTAATGGTGGTTGATGATCATGATCATGGTAATGCTTACTAATGGTGGTTGATGATGATGGTGATGATGATGATGGTAATGCTTACTGATGGTTCTCACTAGTTTTTCTCTGAATAAGGAGTATTTACACAGAACATGACCTTTCACTTGTACCATAAGTTTTAAAAGCAACATTTTGTTTTTGCCTTTTTCCAGTGGTGGATTTATGCTTGTACATGACCATAGGACCATGAAGTCTGAAGTAATAGACTTCAGGGAGACTGCACCAAAAGCTCTCACTGCACAAATGTTCACTAGCAAGGAGATGATGTATTTGGTAGGTGCAATTTATCATTGCAAAGCAGGTGGGGAAAGAAATGTGACATTTCAGTCTTTATATTGTGAACACCTGGTCTTGGTATCCCCAAAAAATGTAAGCCGCAACTTAAACTTTTGTCTTAGGGCTGTTCTATTAAACATACATGGGACCGGGGGAAGGCAGTTTTGAAATTGGGTAGCCATCCTAAGATGTGAATAAGGCCTTTCGGGACCCTCCGATAGAATGTATTAAACAATAAAATCACCCACCAATAGAATTTTGTTTGGGTGTATCTATCTATCTATCTATCTATCTATCTATCTATATATATATATATATATATATATATATATATATATATATATACATACACACATACACATACACACAGAAGCACATGCAAATAGTAAAGATATTTTATAAATGATTAAATGAAAATGAGGATTGTTTTATAACATTACAACTGAGAAAAGATTACCAGATTATATTAAAATTTATTGTTTATTTTTCACAAGTTTTTGTATCTGTCTGTGTCAGGGACATTATATATCATGCAGAAAACAATTTATGCTGGAATGATTACTCAAGAGATTTTTGTTTAAATTATAATTTAATTTTCAAACACTTTTCAAAATACGTCATCATGAAAAGAAACTGTAAGCCTCCAAGTTTTACTCTCTGCTGAAAGCATCAACGTACTGTACATGTACCAGCTGGTGAATTGTAAAAATCACTTTTGTGTGGGAACATCTCTGTTCATTAATTTTATGACATGACTGTTGATAGTCATATTCATTGAAATTAACCTGAGACTTGTTTTCATGTTTTTGAATGACATGAAAAAGTTCATAAAGAAAGCCAGGCATGTCAATCTGAGCTGTACTCAAGTATTCATGCAAAACAATTTTTCTTTCATGCTTTAATTGCACTGAGTCAGCAACCAGAAATTTATAAATTAATGTTTATGAATAAGGTGTTGATCATGCCTTTGGTATCTAAATTGCCATTGTTTTCCTGGCTTTGACATGTCAGGTGATAAAAATATTATGATTGAGCTTATTTTCTCTGATGGACAACACAAACTCAAAACCAATTAAACCTGGTAACAAAAGAAAATAATAGCAAAACCTTTGGAAAATATATATATATATATATATAACAAAGGAAATGTTTTTCGCCAAGATTTTAATAAGGTCTTTACAGCTTGTGTTTTTATATCTGATTGTGCAAGTGTTTGTTATATTGTCACAATCAATTAAAAGCTGACCTTCTTGTATTACCATGTTAATTAAGTCTTTTGTATCAAATAAAGGGGGTGGAATAAATGAAAATGTATAATTCATGCAAATCCAACCTGCATTAGAGCTAGCAGCTCCAGTAGTGTCAGGTCACCTAGTTTCAAGTGTTCAATGATGTTCTTTTGTGAATGTAATATAATTAAACTAACTTAAATTAGAATGCTCATTCACAAATGTGTTCAAAGATAGAAAGACAACCAAGCGAAATGAATACTTGATGAAATAAAATTCTGGTTCACATGTACATTTTATCAATGAGAAGCTAGTTTCAGAGTTTGTAGTTAACTTGTAATTCATGAATTGGCACTTGATTTCCACATGGCTGAGAAGTTTCACTATTACTTGTAATGAAATCATGGCATCAGTATTTTACTACTGGAACATAAAAAAATTGAATTCTGATGTTAAAGGCTGTTTCATGAACTAAATATTCTGGTTTTTTTTAAATAAAAGGAATCTTCTTTGATTGTGAATTTGAATCAGTAAATAGTCTTGTTCACAGAGTGTGATGATCCTTGCATTGCTTTCCACAAAGTAGAGAGCAAAGCAAGGAATATACAAATCAGGGAACCAGACTACTCAACAACAACATAAAGCAGTGATGTAATACACAATGTTTTCATGTACACGTGAAGGATTGTTGAGACCAGTTGGATAAATTTAACAATCTCTCAGTGGTTGGGATTCTTGAAAATAAATGTCGTTTTTACATAAAAATGAATAACTTCGATAGAAAAATCACTTTATTGACAACTATTCCCAATGAGATTTTAAAACAAGCATTCAGCCATTAGGCAGAACATTTCACCCCTCCCCCCCCCCCAGTTTTCTTGATGTCCAGCAAGGATGGCATCATTACATGTTGTTATGGAGGTCCCTCAATATCTCGCACCTTCGCTTATAGTGCAGTCTATGTTTCTGGATCCCACTGTGTGCAAGTTATTGAGGGAGACGTGTACTGTAATCACAGATTGAAAAGTGAATATGAACTGAACAAAAAAGTCCCGCTGTTCCAGTGTAGCATAAACTTCTAGATTTAAACTTGTATTGTCAAGTTCACCATTTTTCCCTTGGAAATCTTGGATTATTTTGTAGTGCATTAGTTCTTTTTATCTCTTATCAGAATAATTCTGAAACTTCCAGAAAAATTACAAAATTAACCATACATAGTTTGGAATCATTCATTGAGTCATACATACAAGAGCAAAGAATGTTTAGCAAGTATTTGAAATTGGGAAATCTGAAGAAACCATGAGACTATTTCATAAATTCATACCCATTTTTAACTAGAAACAGCAGCTGTTATTCGGCATTTGTACATGAATGTTGACCTTACTTTCTCTTCCTGATCCTTGTTTTCCAGAACTTTGGTTTTGCATTATGTCTGCATTCTGTTACATTTCTCTCAACTTCTTATGGGAAACTCTAACCACTTCATTCATAGAAAAAATATAAAAAACAATATGTTTTATGTTTTTATGTGTTTTATGTTAATCTGCCCATTTTAAACCATATTGCTTCTGGAATGCTTATATTTGATACTGGAAAAATATTCATGTAAATCGATTTAACATTCACTATGAGAACATCAGTATTATTAACTGTTAAATATGGTTTGCCCTGTTAAGAAATTTTTAAAACAAAAATTCCAATAATAAATAGAGAGGCAATTTCTTTCAGTACATTTTATTATGCACTGTTTATAAGTGGTATTTTACATGATTCTTTAACAAATGGATAGCTTATTTTTGTAATTGATTCTTCTTTTCAGTTTTTAGGCAGAGCTACAATACAAAGTCAATTATCTTTCTCTGACTTTTAGTGACAGCTATTAGACTTAATCTAGTCATGAAAGTGTACATCATCCTAGAATATCTCTTACTCTCCATTATATTAACCATAATGGATTCACAGTTCCATGATGTTAATTATATATCAATGCATATTGCTTGACCTGTCAACAGTGATATTACATAATCATATATACATGTGACTGCTGTTTGATCTGTCAACAGTGATATTACATAATCATATATACATGTGACTGCTGTTTGATCTGTCAACAGTGATATTACATAATCATGTATACATGTAAGTGACTGCTGTTTGATCTGTCAACAGAGATATTACATAATCATATATACATGTAAGTGACTGCTGTTTGATCTGTCAACAGTGATATTACATAATCATATATACATGTAAGTGACTGCTGTTTGATCTGTCAACAGTGATATTACATAATCATATATACATGTAAGTGACTGCTGTTTGATCTGTCAACAGTGATATTACATAATCATATATACATGTAAGTGACTGCTGTTTGATCTGTCAACAGTGATATTACATAATCATATATACATGTGACTGCTGTTTGATCAGTCAACAGAGATATTAAATAAATATATATATGTACATATTCTTTGATCTATCAACAGAGAGGTCAGTGGGTGTGCCAGGAGTGATATTACATAACTATGTATAAATGCATGTTGTTTGATCTGCCAACAGGGAGGTCTCTCTGTGGGTGTACCAGGAGAGTTGAGGGGGATGGAGGCAGCACACAAGAAGTATGGCAAGTAAGTATGGACCTGCATATGTAAGGGATGACACACTCACTTCACTTCTTTGTGGTTCTGGATTTGATTTCTGACTATTGTGTGTGTATGGGTTTCCATTACCATAAGAGATCAGGCTATGTCAGTAATCATGAGTACTTAATTTAAGTAAAGACAACTTTTTATACAATCAACATCCAAAAAGAAAACTTTGTTTTATACAATTAACACCCAACAGGTAGACTTTGTTTTGTACAATTAACACCCAACAAGTTAACTTTGTTTTATACAATTAACTCCCAACAGGTAAATTTTGTTTTATACAGTCAACATCCAACAAGTAAACTTTGTTTTATACAGTCAACATCCAACAAGTAAATTTTGTTTTATACAATCAACAGCAAACAAGTAAACTTTGTTTTATACAATTAACACCCAACAAGTAAACTTTGTTTTATACAATTAATACCCAACAAGTAAACTTTGTTTTCTACAATTAACATCCAACAGGTAAATTTTGTTTTATACAATTAACACCCAACAGGTAAATTTTGTTTTATACAGTCAACATCCAACAAGTAAATTTTGTTTTATACAATTAACACCCAACAGGTAAATTTTGTTTTATACAATCAACATCCAACAAGTAAACTTTGTTTTATACAATTAACACCCAACAAGTAAACTTTGTTTTATACAATTAACACCCAACAAGTAAACTTTGTTTTATACAATTAACACCCAACAAGTAAACTTTTTTCTACAATTAACACCCAAGAGGTAAATTTTGTTTCATACAATTAACACCCAACAGGTAAATTTTGTTTTATACAGTCAACATCCAACAGGTAAATTTTGTTTTATACAATTAACACCCAACAGGTAAATTTTGTTTTATACAATCAACATCCAACAAGTAAACTTTGTTTTATACAATTAACACCCAACAGGTAAATTTTGTTTTATACAGTCAACATTCAACAAGTAAACTCTGTTTTATACAATAAACACCCAACAAGTAAACTTTGTTTTCTACAATTAACACCCAACAGGTAGACTTTGCTTTGTACAATTAACACCCAACAAGTAAATTTTGTTTTATACAGTCAACATCCAACAAGTAAATTTTGTTTTATACAATTAACACCCAACAGGTAGACTTTGTTTTGTACAATTAACACCCAACAAGTAAACTTTTGTTTTATACAATTAACACCCAACAAGTAAACTTTGTTTTATACGATTAACATCCAACAAGTAAACTTTCTCAGGTTGAAGCAGCAATTGTTAAACTAATTGCTATTTGTAAATTTAAAAGTGGTATGGTAAGTTTGTTTCAATCATGACTTATTCAGACAGTGGCTGGATAATTGGGATTTTGATAAAAAGAAATTATAACCCTTTTGAACTTGACTGGAGTTATTTTCTGATGCACACATTTGTTCAAACATGAACTTATCTTGTACTTTATCTTTTTTATTGTTTCAGGCTTGACTGGAGATAGTTTCCAGTGCATACATATGTTCGAACATTAACCTGTACTTTATTGTTTTTATTGTTTCAGGCTTGACTGGAGATATTTTATGATGCATACATTTGTTTAAACATTAACTTCTCTTGTGCTTGATCTTTTTTATTGTTTCAGGCTTGACAGGAGGTATTTTATGATGCATACATTTGTTCAAACATTAACCTCGCTTGTGCTTGATCTTTTTTATTGTTTCAGGCTTGACAGGAGGTATTTTCTGATGCATACATTTGTTCAAACATTATATCTTGTGCTTGATCTTTTTTATTGTTTCAGGCTCGACTGGAGATATCTAGTGAGTCCTGCAGCAGATTTGGCCAGGAATGGTTTTAAGATGACAGGGGCAATGGGTATAAAACATCTTCACAGATAGAAAACTGTTGATCTCTCCCTCACCCTCTCCTCCCTCTCTCTCTTTTTCTCTCTTCTTTCTCAGGGTCATTACAATTCTCCTTCTCTATCTTGTGACATTTGTATTCAAGGTAGTGCACATTAGTTGTTTCATGTTATTTCATGACAAAAATAAGTTCCTTTTTCCATAATGTAAATGTTTTTCTTTTTATCCACATGGAGCAAGGGGCATTTGGGCATGTGTTTGGTTTACACATGGAATGATGACTTTATCCCCTAGGAGCAAGGAGCAGTTGCGTATGTGTTGATTTACACATGGAATGATGACTTTATCCCCTAGGAGCAAGGAGCAGTTGCGTATGTGTTGATTTACACATGGAATGATGACTTTATCCACTAGGAGCAAGAGGCATTTGGGCATGTGTTTGATTTACACATGGAATGATGACTTTATCCACTTGGAGCAAGAGGCAGTTGGGCATGTGTTTGGTTTACCCATGGAGTGATGACTTTATCCACTAGAAGCAAGGAGCAGTTGGTATTGTGTTTGATTTACACATGGAATGATGACTTTATCCACTAGGAGCAAGGGAAATTTGGTTTTGTGCTTGGTTTACCCATGGAATGATGACTATCCACTTGGAGGAAAGGGAAGTTGGTCATATATTTGACTTGCACATGGAATGATGACTTTATCCACTAGGAGCAAGGACAATTGGGCATGTGTTTGGTTTACAGATGGAATGATGACTTTATCCACATGGAGTAAGGATAGTTTATCATGTGTTTGGATTACATGTGGAATGATGATGTGATCCACATGGAGCAAGGGCAGTTTGGCATGCATTTGTTTACATGTGGAATGATGAATTTATCCACTAGGAGCATGGGCAGTTGGTCATGTGTCTGGATAACATTGATGACATTATTAACATAACTTTGTTGAAACATGCTGATAGTGGAACTTCATTAACAGTTGTATAACTAAACATTTAGATATATTTCAGTTGTCACCTGGATTGGTATTGTTTTGCAGTGATAGTTCCATGTAATGTTGATCACTCAGTCAAAACAATGTCTTAGATGTTTGATCTGTCATGATACTTGTGGTTGTATTGTTGTAATTGCTGAAGCCATAATTGTTTGTTGTCAGCATATTGTGTATTGTTTATATTGTGTATTTGCAGAAGTTAATTCATAAAATAAAATACCTATAAATATGCAAACTTTGAATCCATGAATTTATATATGTTCACAAGAATGAACTTTTTTGCACCTAAAAATTGCATGCCTACAAAATAAATGAAATCATGGTATTTAATTCTTGTAAAATGTGTGTGTCTTTCATCTTTTTGTCATTGCAGCCAAAATATTTAAGCAGGGGAAGGTATCACTGTCCAGATTCTTGAATAGTAATCTTGGTAAATATTACACGGACAATGGTCAGTTTCTGACTGAAGGATCTACCATTAAGAGGCCAGATCTTGCTCAAACACTAGACAGGATATCCACTGAGGGAGTTGATGTTTTCTACATGGGCAATATTAGTGACAATATCATAGCTGCTGTAAGCACACACACACACACACACAGACACACACACACACACACACACACACACACATGCACAACTATATAACTGCTGTATACATACATGTATACATGCATAAAAAATATTCATATATGCATACATACAAAATATAGTTGATGCAATCTAAAATACCCTTGAATTTATTGAAACACTTCTTGAATGTTTCTAAACTTTCTTTGAATTTATCTAATGGTAAGTTTCAGATTTAAACAAAATAAAATATATCACATTTTAAATTCATAATTTTGTTATTTACATATTTTCCAAATAGGATTCATATTTAAGCATAATGGGATAAATTGCATGGATGAAAAGGCATCTGACACTGTTAGTTATGGAGTAGCTTCCCTTTGCTGTAGCGGCACAGTGATGTTATTTGTTTCTGCTTTTGTGTTTGTATCTATTTATGCAGTAATATGCAAAGTCACTTTAAGAAGCATAAGAAATTATAAACTTGTAGAAGTCCTTGAAACTTGTAAAAGGCTTGCAGGAAAACTTTTGATGACTATGCAAACCATGATACATACATGCATATTTACTGTTGTAACAGATAGAAAGAAACAGCCATATAGTGGTATATGAGGGTTTAAAACATTCTTAAAGTTACTGTGAGAAAATGAGGGTGGAGAAAATCTCATCTAACCAATATAACTTTAAAAATGTTAAAGGGTTTGTTATCCATTTCTTATCAGGTTGGTTATTTGGTGACTATTTGATGTTTGTAATATGGTATCAGGTTAGTAATTTGGTGATTATTTGATGACAGTAATATGGTAGGAGGTTATTTGGTGACTGATGTCAGTAATATGGTATCAGGTTAGTTTTTTGGTGACTATTTGATGTCAGTAATATGGTATCAGGTTTGTTATTGATATGGTGACTATTGTTTCGCCATGAGAATTAAGTCACTTATAGAAAGGAAATAAAATAAATATTTTCAACTGATTAAGAGAAGCATTCGTTGGAATCCTATGTGTAGTATTACAGCTGGTCTTCATTGTGTCAGTACATTGTGTGCACAAGACGCCCCACATTGCAAATCAGCTGTACCCTGTAGGCTTTGTTTCAGCTATTCGCTTTGCATGCAAGTACCAAATTTGAGTCAGATAAGTGTAGAAGTTTTATGTGATGTTTGTAAACAATTCACAATACTAGTCAAAATTAAAATAATTCTGAACTTTTTTTTTCAGATTTTAGCTTAAGTCTGATTGATATGCATATGAAAGGTTACAAACCTGCTAATGCATCTTTGCTGCAGTTTTATTGTTAGATATTGATAGTTTTTATGAACTTTTAATACATCATTGACAATACCATGCCAAGGAAATTGGAGCTAAGTGCTTTTCCCAAGGATACACCTAAGCAACTGACCTGGGCTGGCCTGGTTGGGTATTGTACTATAAACCTTTGGTTAGGAGTCCAACATTCTAACAGATGAGTTACCATGGTTCCCATTAAATCAGCTGGTTACTGTGAAAAATTGATGGTTCCCATCATGGTTACTTTTGTCCAGATTTTTGTGGATTACAAAAGTTACTGAGTAAATGGTACATATTTGAGGTTATTTACTACTTTATGAAACTTTATTTTATTTTAGAGATATTATTTAAGTTTTGTGCTGTGGTGTCTATGTTTGAATCCAAGGGATATACTTCATTCAGTGGAAGTTAAAGTTTTAACTGTACATGTTGTGACACCACGATGTAGATACGCTTATTAATTGTGATCATTGAAGCAGACACACTATTGTTGTTTGTTGCTATCATACTAGGATCACATTTTAATGAGCTAGATATTAATGCTTTCAAGGCCAAAAAATAGTAATTACTGGTGCATTGATACAAAATTCCAATGCAGTAATGCATAAACAAGCAATAGCTTGAAACAAGAGACTAAAAGAGGGTAATGTTATAAATGTGTACAGCAACACAGTAATGCTCAATTCACATCATCATCCCATCAAATTATACATAGTTGAATTAGGTACAAATAATAAGAAAACATGAATATTAAAATTTTTTATTGACTTTTCAAACAAATTATATTAATGTTTAACATTGTTGTATAATAATTCATCATGATAGTCCTTTGACAACCACAAAGGTCATTTTTTCATTTTTTTAAAATGTCATTATGATCAATAAAAAATTGATAAGTTGAATAAAGATATTGAAGATGTCTGAAGGCTTAAAGTGGATGAAACAGTTGCTTTAGTTTTGTGTCCCAACATTATTAGGTCATAAAAATGACTTTTGAAAATGATTAAGGGTGTCCCAGGACTAACAGTCATTATTGTACCCATATATAAGATATTCACTTTAAACTTTCACTGCAGTAAATATATTTTTACTAACTGAACCACTGATTAAATGCAGGCTTAAAATTAATCCCAACCTGTACACAAAATACAAGTATTGCCTGGGTTTTCACAAAAGTTTCTCTTGTTATTGATTTAAAAAAATAAATATTGTACTATTTTAAAAATCAGTTTTCTGTTAATAAAATCTTTTTAATTGTATTAATTAATATATATGTTTGACATGCATGTAAATTTCCCCCATCTAATGCTTAAATTGGTTACTGTGTTAAAGCATAATAGTAGTTGCATAACTTTGTAGCAGATAAAGTAAATGTCAGATTGCATATAAATTTTCAAGTGATAACTTCATGCCCTGTTCGGTATTGACTTGAAAATAATTGGTAAAATCAGGAATGGAAGAATGATGTTGTGATAATTATTACATTTATTATTTCAGGTGAAAAGCAGTAGTACTCCTGGTGTCCTTACAAAGGAAGATTTGAAAAATTACAAGGTGGAGTTCAGGACTCCAGTAAAATCCACATTTCAGGGTAAGATAGTCCTGGCCTAATATTGTGAAACTTTCAGGACACAAACTAAATTCTTAGCCCTGGCCTTATATTTTTAAACTTTCAGGACACAAACTAAATTCATAACCCTGGCCTTATATTTTTAAACTTTCAGGACACAAACTGAATTAATAGCCCAGGCCTTTTATTTTTAAACTTTAAGGACACAAACAGAATTTGTAGTTCTGGCCTTATATTGTTAAACTTTTGGGACACATACTGAAGTCAAAGTCCTTGACTTATATTGTTAAACTTTTGGACACAAACTGAATGTTAAACTTTTGGGACACAAACCGAATTTGTAGTCCTGGCCTTATATTGTTAAACTTTCGGGACACAAACTGAATTTGTAGTCCTGGCCTTATATTGTTAAACTTTCGGGACACAAACTGAATTTGCAGTCCTGGCCTTATATTGTTAAACTTTCAGGACACAAACTGAATTTGTAGTCCTGGCCTTATATTGTTAAACTTTTGGGACATAAACTGAATTTGTAGTCCTGGCCTTATATTGTTAAACTTTCAGGATACAAACTGAGGTCTGAACTTGCCCTGCATTCTATAACTTTTGGAGCACAAAACTAACACTTAGCCCAAACCCAAATGATCAAGCTGGTAGAGAAATCAGAGTTAACTATAGTACTGCCTCAGTGTAACACTGGCCATGAGGGCCATAGAGTATACTGCCTTACAGTGATATCACCTTGTAATGAAATATGTGGTACATATAAATATGCAGAGATGGTAATGTGTGGCCAGACAAACAGGGGCAGCAACTCTGCTAAGTGATGATGCTTGAATGCTGGGTATGGAACCCTTCCAGGATCATATCACTGTCAAGCTGCATACCAGATTTAAAGGAGTTATTATGCGGAGATGAATTGAGGGATGGAGAATATAATGGATGGACAGACCCAGTTAAATGTCCACCTTTTCTGTGAAAATGGGATAGAATTGTACTAATGCAAACACCAAAGCATTGTCATACCATCAATATTCATCAACATACAGTTCTTGGATCAAGTATCCAAAGGAAAAGGAAATGCTCAGTATTTTAGAAATCCAAAGAGAAGTCTAAACTTAATTGTCATTTTGTATTTGATGTTGAGAAAAATAACTAATGTCACTGTTTATGTAATTTTGCTTTTTAGGGAAAACAATTGAAACTGTACCAGCCCCTGGTTCAGGACCCATTTTGTTGTCCATCTTGAACATCATAGAAAGAATCAAGCCCCAAAAGGACTCAGCAGAGAGTTATCACAGTATACTTGAGGTAAGATTGTAACTACCATGATCAAATCACAGTTGAGGTACAGTTGTAATTACCATCATTAAATCACAGTATACTTGTTGTAGGATCTATTGCCATTTTTTCAGAACAAGATAGGATATACATGGCGGCCAGTATAAATGGTGAAGGAAGAACCCGGGAGAACCCCAGAAAGAGCCATCGATCCATGAGAAGTTACTGGCAAGCTTTCTCGCATACCCACATTGGCCAAAGTCAAGAGTCAAACCCATGCAGACAGAGGTGAGATGGTAGTGATCTGTAATGGTGAGTGCTTTAGACCACTTGGCCATTTGGGGGCCCCCAGTATAGTTGAGGTAAGATTGTAATTGCCATATTGTGTGTGAGAGTGATTTGGATTTTTAATGTAACTTTAACAATTTTTCAGTCATATCGCTGTGACGTCTGCAGTGTGGCACTTTATAGTGATGTCTAGCACTGGGGCATCATGCGGCAGACATGTAGCATGATGTCCCACCCAGTCACATTATCCTGACACCAGGCTGACCAGTCCTAATGCTAACCTCTTAATACTGAGCGCCAAGTGGGGCAGCTGTTAGTGCCATTTTTGTAAGTCTTTGGTATGACGTGGCCGGGGATCGAACCCACGACCTCTCGCATCTGAGGCATACACTCTAACCAAATTGCCATCATTAAATCACAGTATACTTGAAATAAGATTGTAATTACCATCATTAAATCACAGAAAAGTTGAGGTAAAAATGTAATTACCATCATTAAACTACAGTATAGTTCAGGTATGATTGTAATTAACATCATTAAATCACAGTACAGTTGAGGTAAGATTGTAATTACCATCATTAAATCACAGTATACATGAGGTAAGATTGTAATGCATGTATCTAGACCCTCCAATTTCAAGACACCATGTTTTAAAATTTGCATAATCTTCATAGTACTTGAAATTTCCATAAACCAAGGGAGATTTTTCTAGCTGACAAGACAGATAAAGTTCAGGTTGGAACTTAACCCTGCATCTGATTTATTAACACTCAAAATATGGTTGATTCAAAGACCTTGACACAGCTTTAAGTACTCTAATTATAGCCTGAATTCCTGAGGAGGTTTTTTTTGTTCTTTTTTTTAAAATATTACTATTGGCTGAGTGGACCAAAGACCAGCAGTAACCACACTGAGGTCCAGCATTTCTGTTGTGACAAGGTGGGAACATGCATGCATGAAAGAGGTGATATCACTTGTACCAATATAGATAATTATGACATTATGACAAACTAAACCTTTCAGATCACTTACTTCCAGTGTCAGGGCATCTGCATTAACAAAAAGATAAAGAAATGCTTGGTTCCTAGTCATAAAACTTGACTCAATATTATGAGTAACAAAATGTAAAATGTTACTCAGAATGTGCCATTTCATTGGTCAGAATAATTTGAGTAATATTTGAAGTTGAGTGAATTTGTATGCTGCCAGAACTGTAATCTGTATATTTTATTTATGAATGTAAACACCTGTAATCCTATAAGTCTTCTTTATTTGCGAATAATGCAGTTTGCCTAGTTTGCCTAGCTTTCTTACCGCATCTAATACTGAACAGAATTCCTGAACAAGATATGAAGCTGATGTAAATCCAGCTAAGCAGTTAGTTATCACACACACGCACACACACACACACACACACACAAAACCAGAAGGCTTGTTTCTGAACACTAAATTCATGTCCCAGTTTGGTAAACACTGAAAATCAGACATCTGCAGCAAAGTATCATACATTAAATAAGTTCATTTGTTACAAACTGTACCTATAAACCCATATCATAACCCCTCTTGTACCACCCCACACAGGGTGAATGGAAAATTCTAACCCCTCGTCTTCACCTCCCACAGGGTGAATGGAAATTTCTTACCCCTCCTTTACACCCCACACAAGGTAAATGAAAAATTCTAACCCCTCCTGTAAACATCACACAGGGTGGATGGAAAATTCTAAAGGTCATTATATACATTTGAAACCCCTTTCAATCATATATGTCATGAAGAAATGCAAGATATTTTGTACTAACTTGCATATAGTTGGGGTTGGCCTTTCTGCAGAAGTGTGGGCACAAGAACTAATATTACATTATACATTGGTTGTACTTGCATGCATATAGTTACGGTTGGCATGTTGACTTTTCTTCAGAAGTGTGGGCACAAGAACAAATATTACATAATCAGACTACTTTCATTTCTTTCATTTCATGTGATTCTTGTACACATGCAGCTTGATTTCAGATTTTGTGTGGAAAAAACTTCTTTTTTTTGGTTTAGTTTTTAATAATATTTGGTTTATTAGTTATATACCTGTACTTTAATAATACTTGGTTTATAAATTACATACCTGAACCTTAATAATATTTGGTTTATTAATTACATACCTGTACTTTATTGATACTTGGTTTATAAATTATATACCTGTACTTCTATTGTTTTTATTTAAGATCTTATTTCTTTTGTTTTGTGCAGGCTTTTGTCAGATCACTCCGAAATGACTTTGTAACACGGTACTCAAACATTTCTTTTGTCAGATCACTCCGAAATGACTTTGTAACACAGTGCTCAAACATTTCTTATTGTCAGATCACTCCGAAATGACTTTGTAACACAGTGCTCAAACATTTCTTATTGTCAGATCACTCACTCCGAAATGACTTTGTAACACAGTACTCAAACATTTCTTTTTGTCAGATCACTCCGAAATGACTTTGTAACACAGTACTCAAACATTTCTTTTTGTCAGATCACTCCGAAATGACTTTGTAACACAGTACTCAAACATTTCTTTTTGTCAGATCACTCCGAAATGACTTTGTAACACAGTACTCAAACATTTCTTCATTAAATACCTAATCATGATACTATAGGAGAACTATTACTACCAGCCATCCCAGATAAAACATTTTAGCTAAAAAGAGCTAAAAGTTATCTGCCCACCTAGGTGTTGGTCAGGCAGAGTGATCTCCCCTTGATATAGAGATTTGTGGCCAAACCCTTGAATACTGCTTCTGCTCACGCTGAAAAGCATGGTGTCACCACAAAAGACTTTGCAAAAGCCAGGATCAACTCTGATACAAGTTGGAGAGGTTCTCACTTCACAAAGAAATAATACTCCATCTATACTTCCAACTTTTCTTTCTTTCTGTGTCGACTAAGTTCTGCCTTTACAATTTTACCACACTTTGTCATCTTTACACATGCCATTGTGCTTATCTTGACACTGTTTGCTAGCTCCTTCTCAGGCAACTCAAGAGATGACTGTATTTCCTCACGCAAGCAGAGATCATGATGCTTATTCTCGGGCTTCTTCATCAGTTCTTGACTGTACTATGTCACAGGAAGAAAACGCAGCCTTCAGAGCGTCTATGGAAGAAGTTTTCCATCTTTTACCTCTGGAGTTCTGCACTCCTCCACCTACCCTATCAGCCAGAGCTCCAGCATCCATTGATCCTCTCATGAGAAAGGAAGAATCCAACTTTAAATCACCTCCACATTCTGGCAGAATCAGAGACATTTTGAACTGTTCTTCATCAGTTACAAGATCCCAGTATCAGCCATATCATTTCCTCACAAAACACCTTCGATCAAGTTTCCAGCAGTGGTTCTACTATTACTATACACCAGCTTTTCATTTGGAGACCCAAACAGTTGACTCTCTTATCACAGCTTTGGGGATGACAAAACCATACTTGTATGACATCTTCAAGACTTTTGCTGGATTTGCAACAAATGAAGTCTTCTCCAGTTGGGTTACTTAGAAGCTGTTTCATACCTTAGGGGACAGGAGATGGCATCTCCGGGGTAAAGGGATATATCTCCCTCCACTTCTTAACTAGTCTTATAAGGTATTATGATTAGTTAATGTATTTAAAGAAGAAACCAATTTTTTCTAGTAAATTATTTCTTTTAGAATACTTACCAAATCATAATACACCCTCCCAGCCTCCCCGCAGATTCATCCATATAGAGAGCGTACCTTACAATAACTGAGATATTTATGGGTTTGCCACCAATCCCTATTTCAAAGGGAGATCATTCTCCTTGACCACCACCTAGTTGGGCAGATAACTCAGCTCGTTTTAGCTAAAAGTGTTATCTGTGAGGGCTGGATTTGCAAGGCAGTAGTAGTTCTCTTAAGGTATTATGACATATTTTACAAACAATTAGTTTCATTCCTTCAAGTTTGCTTGACTTGTATGCAGATATACATGCTACTTTATTCTAATTTCAGGCCTTCAAGTTTGCTTTTGCTCAACAACAGTGGCTTGCAGATCCTGAGTTTGAACTTTCTGTGGTGAACTCTACTCTTAAAATCATCAGGTAAATTAACATAGGATGTGGTATGCAAGCTGCACAACTTTCTAAGTCATTTGATCAGGAGAGAATACTTCTTCAGCAACAAACACTATGAACAGGCAATTCTGATTTCCTTGCCTCCCACTCCCCAGAAGATGTCAGTATACCAGCAGCATTAGCAAATCTGTGGACAGTATATTGATCTATGATTAATTACTGTTAATTAGCTTGCATTGGAGGTACCAGTTAACTTGGCTGTTCCAGTAAAACATACTTAGCACCTTGGGAAGGCACTTTCAGAATGGAGTAGTCACCCATGGATGCAGTTTAGAATTTTGTGTCATTTTCATAATAAACTTTTTTAGTAATCAGTAAACCATGGCTTATATTTTAATAATACTGCCTTCTCTGGCCATTATGTATGTTTAAATAAAATTGCCTTCCATGGTTGTCATGTATATTTTAGTAAAAATTACTTACTTTGAGTATCATGTACATTTTAATAAAACTTCCTTCCCAGGGTATCATGTATGTTTAAATAAAACTTCCTTCCCTGCGTATCTTGTATATTTAAATATATATTGAAACATATGTATGTATTATATATATCAATATATATTTAATAAATGTAATAATATTTAAATAAAACTTATTTCCTGGTTATCATCTGTGTTTAAACAAAATAGCCTTTCCTGGTTATCATATGTTTAAATGAAACAGCCCTTACATAATCAACAAAATTTCTGCTTACTTAAATCTGAGTGAATGATGGCCTTGTCTACTAAACAGATTATTGCATTGTCTCTCAGACGTGTCAGTTTTTGTTTTTAATTTAACAAGGAGTTCATGGAACTTCTATTATGTATCTTTTAACATAACCACAAAAATTTGGTATGATTCACAGTGTTAATGGAAATAATTGGACTTCATCCCCCATCTACATGTGTTTATACTGACAAAAATGTGTATATACTAATAAAAATGTGTGTATACTAATAAAAATGTGTATATACCAATAAAAATGTGTATATACTAATAAAAATATGTGTGTGCCTTTTGGCTGTACTGGTCATGGACCAAAAGAATTTATGGGATGGTTTTTGATGCATTGTCCATCCATCATCTGTCCTACATCTTCCATGTGTCTGTTAGCACAAGTTTTTTTTTTTATTGCTACTCATCTTAAACTACACGAAAAGATTGCCATGACACTTTACACACACATTTCTCTCATAGTCTAGTTGGTCCTAATGAAAATGGTGCTGTTGGGACATCCAATAAGCTGCCGAAATGGCCATCTTGAAAATCATGTTATCACAACCCCATATACTTGGATGGTCATATCAACATGGGGTTTCACCAAGAGACTTCTTATGATGTCCATTATTGCTCTTAAATAAAAATGGTTCTAATCTGATGATTAGTATAACCACCACAGCAGTCAGCTTATTATCTTGGCTTCTTCTGATCAGAAAGTCATATTGACATGGGGTTTTCACCAAAAGACTTCTTATGATGTCCATTTGGTCTTAAATGAAAATTGTGCCAGTCAGACATCCAATATGACAGCCACATCAGTCATCATGAAAATCTTGTTATTGTTATCACTGCTGTCCAGAATGAATGGTCATTTAGGCATGAGGTTTTTTTCTAAATGACTTCTTATCATGACTGGTTGATCCTAAATGAAATTGGTGTGGATATGATATCCATTATGACTGGTTGGTCCTAAATGAAATTGGTGTGGATATGATATCCATTATGACTGGTTGGTCCTAAATGAAATTGGTGTGGATATGATATCCATTATGACTGGTTGGTCCTAAATGAAATTGGTGTGGATATGATATCCATTATGACTGGTTGGTCCTAAATGAAATTGGTGTGGATATGATATCCATTATGACTGGCTGGTCCAGAATGAAATTGGTGTGGATATGATATCCATTATGACTGGTTGGTCCTAAATGAAATTGGTGTGGATATGATATCCATTATGACTACCACAGTGGCTATCTTGAAAATCTTACTATCACTACTCCTGAATGAAAAGTCATGTTGACAGGATGTTTTGACCAGAAGACATCTAGTAAGTCCTATATGAAAATTGTGTCGATCGGATGTCTAAAATCACCGCTACAGTGGCTAGTTTGAAAATTTTATTATCACTACTTCTCCTGCATGAATATCAGCCTGGAGTTTTCACTAAGCAGCTTCTTACTGTGATTTTAATCCTTAATTAAAATGGTGATGACCTGATGTCCTGTATATGGCCATCTTGAAAACCAATTTTTTGCTACTCCATCTGAATGAAAGTCGTTTTGATGTAGTTTTTTCATCAGATTTCTTTTGATTATCATTACTAAAGAGTAGTGATATTGATGAGAATAATGACAACAAAGGTCTCTGCAAATTAGGCTTAAAGTTACAAAGGGTGTGATGATATAATGTATGAGTTAGTACTTCATGTGAATCATGTTATTGACATTAAAACAACAATAGACCCAGACAGTATGAAATGAGTTAGTACTTCATGTGAATCATGTTATTGACATTAAAACAACAATAGACCCAGACAGTATGAAATGAGTTAGTACTTCATGTGAATCATGTTATTGACATTAAAACAACAATAGACCCAGACAGTATGAAATGAGTTAGTACTTCATGTGAATCGTGTTATTGACATTAAAACAACAATAGACCCAGACAGTATGAAATGAGTTAGTACTTCATGTGAATCATGTTATTGATATTAAAACAACAATAGACCCAGACAGTATGAATCTTGAGCAGTTCTGGCAGGCAGTCAGCATTCTGAATCTTCCCACAGGCAGCAAACAATTTAAGCTACATGGTGGACTCCACAGAGTTGTACTAACATTGCCACATTCCATTATGAGTAAAATAATCCAGTAGCATTACATCATTTACTAAGTGTTTAGATCAACAATGATGAGGACTGATGTCCAGTCAGTGATCTCCCCAGAAATGCTAACAATGCTTGCAGTCCATATAAAAAGAGTATGAATGGCGACAAGTTACTGTGAAAGGATTGATTTGAGGAGATGATGTGCATATTTAATATTAAAAATATGATTTTGTGTAATTTTTGTCCAATTGCATGCTGAAGATTGCGTCGGTGAAAATCCTTCATCTTTTGAGGTAAAAAGTCCTGACCAAATTTTGGAAATCTCCTGATCTATCTAGACCTGGCCTGTTTTTTTTTTTTTTTGTCACATGTATGAATTACTCTAACCCTCTTTATAAGTAAATCATTTAAAATATACATTAGTTCTCAAATTCACTTGGCATTACCAAGGATTTTACATTTTGCCACATTTAGTTAAACTTACAATGATATTTATGTTCAATTTTGGGAAGTTTTACTGCAATTTGTAAATAGTGTTATAAGTCTGGTATTACATCTGTTATTAAAGGTGTGTTATAAATGTTGTGTTATAAGTCTGGTATTGCGTTTATTATTACAACAGTGTTTACACAAAATATAAAATAGATGGAATGATGGACAAGTGGACCATAACTGAAATCGCTAATTCACCCAACACTCATGTACCAATAGCTGGACTGACTGACAGGTGAACTGCGAATAGGATACATTGTAGCATAAGAAGAACTAATAGAGAAGTAATATCAACTCTTTAATAACACTATTTAGCATTATAAACAATATATATGTATACATCTTTGGCATTCCTTGGGTCTCACCCTTCACTGCATGAGGTTAATGTGGTAAGCTGGAATAGAAGCATGCAGTATCTATGAGGCAGAATCGCCAGTATATCTACTGTCAGGGCCGAATAGTCAACATGCACTACCTATGAGACGGAATCGCCAGTATGACTGAAGCCCTATCTATGAGGCGGAATTGCCAGTATGACTGATGTCAGGGCCGAATGGCCAACATGCCCTATCTATGAGGCAGAATCATCAGTATGATTGATGTCAAGGCATAATTGCTTATGTTTGACTGACTGACATAACTGTTAAGGCAGAATTGCCTCTGTATTGAGGCAGAGTCGCCATAACTTGTTATATCTGTAAGTCGAGTGGAGTGGGGACAGAATGCCCAAACGACGCTGCATGCCCAGAATGGAACTGCAGTAGTATGCAGCGGAGAGCCCCAAGGATAAGCCTGGTCCACAACAGTGTTTTAAGATCAACAGTAGTGTTATAAGTCTGGTATTACATTTCATGACAATGCTTTTAAGTTTGGTATTATTACAATTCATTGGAGTGATTTCTGCTTGGCAACTACATTTTAAAAGGAAGGTAATTAGTCTCAGTTTTCATATTTCTCCTTGATATGTCTGTTCTTTGTTTCCAAGATGGCATTGATTACAACAAAGAATAAGATATCTCAGAACATATTGTTAAGACAAACACTATATTGCATTAAGACAAATACTGTGTATTGCATTAAGACAAACACTGTATTGCATTAAGACATAAAGACAAACACTGTGCATTGCATAGAGACAAACACTGTGTATTGTGTTAAGACAAACACTGCACTGCATAGAGACAAACACTGTGCATTGCATTAAGACATACACTATGTATTGCACAGAGACAAACACTGTGTATTGCATAGAGACAAACACTGTATTGCATTGAGACAAACACTGTATTGCATAGAGACAAACACTGTGTATTGCATAGAGACCAACAGTGTGTATTGAATAGAGACAAACAGTGTGTATTGCATTAAGACAAACACTGTATTGCATGGAGACAAACGCTGTGTATTGCATAGAGACAAACACTGTGCATGGAATAGGGACAAACAGTGTGTATTGCATTAAGAGAAACACTGTGTATTGCATTAAGACAAACACTGTGTATTGCATTAAGACAAACACTGTATTGCATTAAGACAAACACTGTATTGCATTGAGACAGACACTGTTCATTGTATAAAGACAAACACTGTATTGCATTAGGACAAACACTGTTTTGCATTAAGACAAACACTGTGCATTGCATTAAGACGAACCTATGTATTGCATTAAGACAAATGGTGTGTATTGCATTAAGACAAACAGTGTGTATTGCATAGAAACAAACTGTATTGCATTGAGACAAACACTGTTTATTGCATGAGACAAACACTATGTATTGCATTGAGACAAACACTGTTTATTGCAATAAGATAAACACTGTGTATTGCATAGACACAAACACTGTGTATTGCATTAAGACAAACACTGTGTATTGCATTAAGACAAACACTGTATTGCATATAGACAAACAGTGTGTATTGCATTAAGACAAACATTGTGTATTGTATTAAGACAAACACTGTGCATTGCATTAAGATGAACAGTATTTACTGATGGCTGCTTAGATAGATATCATGCCCATTTCATTATAGCACAACCTCAGCCCGGGCCATGACCTTGTAACGTTTGCTGGATTTGCCTGGAAAACATTTACATATAAGACAATAGACAGGCATGCAATTTGAGAACATATTAATACATAATCAATGGTTGTGCTAACTTCATATTAGGATATGTTCATACTGTCAGTAGAATAATTGTTGTACTATTACAGGGTGACATAAGTAGAGGCTGGACGTTCAGACAATTCCTTCTTGGCAGTTTTCCTGATGTGAATGGTCAATCATATTTAATGGAGAAAATATAGTTATTGTACATTACGGTTCTCTGAAAATACTTCCCTGATCATATTATCATAAATCCTTCACACTCTTCCTTGCAAATGAGAGCATCCAATTATAAATTTTGGTCAAGCTTATACTGGTTACATGCATGATATGGGTAGACACTTAAAAGCCTTAAGGGGAGTTAATTTATAAGAGTTATTTCCCTTGTATATAGATGGAAAGAAAGTTCTTAGTTTCATGGAGGGCTTAATCAGGAGGTAGCAGAGGATGATTTTATAATTTTGAATGTGATTGGGTAAGTATTTCCAGAGAGTCATATTTTGGGAAAAAATATCTTTTATGCTTTACTGACTTTGGTTTTTCATTTATCTGGGTTTCTGGTGTTATGTGTGCAATGTAGTTGTGCAGCTTGGTTGGGTGTGTGGGGGCAGTTTAGAGTCTAGAACTGGGGCATCATGCCGCAGACATGTAGCATGATGTCCCACCCAGTCACATTATTCTGACATCAGGTTGACCAGTCCTAACACTAACCTCTTAATGCAGAGTGCCAAGCAAGGCAGCTGTTAGTACCAAGTTTATAAGTCTTTGGTATGACTTGGCTGGGGTTCGAACCTGCGACCTCCCACATCTGAGGCAGACATGCTAACCACTAGGTCACTGGAGCATTCTTTGCAGCTTGGTTGGTGGATATATCTTGTTGGATAAAATACCAAATTGCCAAAAGTAGGTCAGTTTGACCTTAATTTCATGCTTCAGTTACTTTTGTTTAAGTTTTGCATTTTTACTAGTTTCATGGGCCCTATTGGGTTCATAGTCATAGAAAATTGTTGTGGCGATGTGTTGAAGTAGATGCAACAAATTTTCACAGAAAGAAGGTCACTGACATACTTTTTGCTTCTTTTACTTCTGGTAATTTTGAAATCCACAGTTGGTTACTGTGCCATGCAACTTAATGCAACAAGAATTTAGAGTTAGTTCAACACCACTTTATCAAAAATAGGCCACATTAACCTATTGTCGATGTAGCCTTGGTGGAGATTGATATTCACAAATGTCTGCATATCTGTAGTTCCTTCTATATGTCTATCCTCATTGTTTAAGTCTCTTGATTTCCCTTCATTTTAGTAGAGTTTGTTTACAGATTTGGAATTAGCCAGCTTCTTATAATGTCATGAAAAACCACTAATCATTGTTAACATTGTGTGATAAAACTGCTGATCAGTATTAGCATTGTGTGATTAACCTGATAATCAATATTAACATTGTGCGATAAAGCTGCTAACCAATATTAACATCATGCGATAAAACTGCTTATCAATATTAACATTATGTTTATGTACCTGCTAATCAATACTAACATTGTGTGATAAACCTGCTATTCAGTACTAACATTGTGTTATTAACCTGCTAATCAGTATTAACATCATGTGATAAAGCTGCTAATCAGTATTAACATTGTGTGATTAACCTGCTAATCAGTTGACATTGTGTGATAAACCTGCTATTCAGTACTAACATTGCATTTTTTAACCTGTTAATCAGTATTGACAATGTGTGATAAAGCTGCTAATCAGTATTGACATTGTGTGATAAACCTGCTATTCAGTACTAATGTTGTGTTATTAACCTGCTAATTAGTAAACATTGTGTGATACAGCTGCTAATCAGTATTAACATTGTGTGGTTAATCTGCTAATCAGTACTAACATTGTGTGATACAGCTGCTAAGCTGCTAATCAGTATTAACATTGTGTGATACAGCTGCTAAGCGGTATTGACATTGTTTGATACAGCTGCTAATCAGTATTAACATTGTGTGATACAGCTGCTAATCAGTATTAACATTGTGTGATACAGCTGCTAATCAGTATTAACATTGTGTGATAAAGCTGCTAATCAGTATTAACATTGTGTGATGAAGCTGCTAATCAGTATTAACATTGTTTGATACAGCTGCTAATCAGTATTAACATTGTGCGATATAGCTGCTAATCAGTATTAACATTGTTTGATACAGCTGCTAATCAGTATTAACATTGCCTGATAAGCTGCTAATCAGTATTAACATTGTTTGATACAGCTGGTAATCAGTATTAACATTGTGTGATAAAGCTGCTAATCAGTATTAACATTGTGTGATGAAGCTGCTAATCAGTATTAACATTGTTTGATACAGCTGGTAATCAGTATTAACATTGTGTGATAAAGCTGCTAATCAGTATTAACATTGTTTGATACAGCTGCTAATCAGTATTAACATTGTTGTGATACAGCTGGTAATCAGTATTAACATTGTGTGATAAAGCTGCTAATCAGTATTAACATTGTGTGATGAAGCTGCTAATCAGTATTAACATTCTAATTAACCTGCTAATCAGTATAAACATTGTGTGATAAATCTGCTAATCAGTATTAACATTGTGTTGTTAACCTGCTAATCTGTATTAACATTGCGCGATAAAGCTGATAATTAGTATTAACATTATGTGATTAATCTGCTAATTATTATTAACACTGTGTGATAAATAATCAAACATACAGCAGGATGTTTACTGAATTTTTGAATTTGTAATGCCATGTAATAAGACCCCATTGCTTTTTGGTTGTGTATTGTTTAGTAGTACAATCAACACCAACACTTTGCTAGAATTCTCCACATTTTTCAAATCAAAATTTGTCATTCATGCAATGTACACTTTTTTCCAGCCAAGCTGAGGCAGACAGAGTTTATAACATTACAAGTTCCATCAACATGACAAATAGTGATCCAACATTTTATGAAGGGAAAGTGCAAGGCAGTCTTCTCGACTTGGGAACATCTCATATTTCAGTCATCGACTCACAAGAACTAATGGTGTCTGTGACAACGTAAGAATTTTCATCTGTATTGTGTCTGTAATAGAAACCTAAATTTGTCCAAATTTATCGGCCTGAAGGGCTTCAGTCCTTCTGTGTGTGGTCCATTCATCTTGTTAAAAATGTTTAAGATTTATAATAATAGTCTTTCAGATATTAACATTCAGAAGTAACAAATTTGACCTTAATATGATTATCTTCCCAGACAGTTTCACAGCAAATAAGTGTGCATATAGAGAAAACTGTTTTGAGTAAGAGATGTTAGTTCCAGTATGCAACTAGCCTAGGTAACTCATAGTCATTGGATAGCCTGGGTAACTAAAAATCATTATTTGGATAGCCTGGGTAACTTAAAATCATTGGATAGCCTGGGTAACTAATAATCGTTAGATAGCCTGGGTAACTAAAAATCATTGGTTGGATAGCCTGGGTAACTAAAAATCATTGGAGAGTCTGGGTAACTAAAAATCATTGGATAGCCTGGGTAACTAAATATCATTAGAACACTTTCTTGAATTGTAATTAATAAAAATTGTTAAGTGTAAAATTTATGATCCCAGATCATTATGCAAAAGGGGCTTTTAACAGTGTAACATTTAGCTACAGCCTGAAATACAGGTAAATTTAATTTAAAATCATTCAAGAAATGCATGGATGTTTCTTCTTTTATTTATCATTCCTCATCCTGCATTCTGCTTTATGTATTTGTGTTCTCCATTTCCTTTAAGTTTGCATTAACCTTTTCATTTTGTGTTCATACGGTCTTCTCTTTGTACTCACTCTCCATTTCACTTAATTCTATTTTCATGTTTATTGTTAATTTACCCTTTTCAGGGTGTGTGAAGGAAATATTATTGTAACTTGGTACAGTAAAAACTGTTATGAGCGACCTCAGCTATTAGCGACCACCTCTCATTTCCCACCACAGTTGTAATGCATGGATCGATTGTCTTATGCAAAAGCTCTATTATGAGCAACCACCTGCTGAATGCAACCAGCAACCACAATGTCTTGACAAAATATGCATTTTGACACTGCTGTGAATGACCGCATTGCCAAAACAGGGATAAACTCCACCGACTTTTATTTAATCCAATGAATGACTGCTTATATGTTTTATATTTTCTATTGTAAACCAGACAAAAGTACCTGTAGAGTATCCCAGCTCTTAGCCAGGTTCCCGGCCTTATTGTAGCTACCAACCATATGTAAGAGTAGGACCCGGGATCCAGCTCTATGAATGACCATAGTGCAAGAACAGAGACAGACACCACTGACCTTTATGTAATCATTTGTAACAAGGATCGCTTGAATAGTAAAGATTGTTCTGGTCAAAAACATGCATGAAAAGCCCCCACCCCCAATAAAAAATTTAAAAAAGCATTCTGGCTACCAGTTTGTATATAGTGACAGATGAGACGGTCTGTAAACTGACCAATGTACATGCAGTGAGTTCCATTGTGGTGCTGAAATTAAGGTAGTGGTCACATATATTGTTTGTCTTTAGAGTTAATCCATATTGCCTGGGGGTGAATAAGGTCTTTGTCTATTAAAAGAGCAAGTAGGTATCATTTGATAGCATTAAAGGCTTGCGATGTTTGTTTTGTTTTTTGGCCCCGATGTTAAAGTGACTACATCCCAATCACCAAGCTGTCGTCTATTCAAGTTGATGTGACTTGGTTATTCACTTTGTTAATAGAGTTAACCCTGTATGACTTCTTTGAATTAAGCCATTGACTTTTGTTGCTGAGTAAATGATTCTGTTTCTGGATTAGATAAATGTTTCTTTTTATGTCATCAATTGCTAGATATTTTCCCAAAGCCTAGTCAAAACTGCCTTTACAGTCGATATTACAACTGAGCACTAATAATGTTAACACCTAGTACCTTAATAACAATGCAAGAACCTCCAACTAAAAAGAGACAAATTTTTACACTGGAGAAAACAATTATTGTAACTGATAGAAGTGAAAAAGAGCAGTCACTCATAAAATAGCGGTTTTAATGTCGGTGAAACAAATTTAGGGTGTTATTAAGGAAAGGAGTGAATCAGAAATGATTTCATATGCTAATACATGTACATGCGATCTTCAGATGTAAATGTGATTTCATGTTTAACGATAGAAGTATATCATTATTGCTATATAATTTTTTTCAGATGAATGCATACAATATTTCAGCAAGAACTATTAATAAAGAATAGAATGTACGTACATTGATTGTGGTTATTGTACTTTAAATTGTTCTGAAATTGGACCTTGGAAATTGGTCATTTTGTACAAACCTGTTACGAGAGACCACCTGAGAGACCATATTTTGGGGCACAAGGTACAGTCTCTCTTGTTTCAGTTCATTTATATATATCAGAAATAAATGGCCTTTATAAGACACATTCATTTTGTATTAATTGATTTTTTGTGCCAGTCATGAAATCCTTACAGAATTCATTGATTATTATTGCACATTTGTCTAAATGCTGTTTCAATTTCAGGACTATAAACACATGGTTTGGCTCTCTGATACTTACAGATGATGGAATTTTACTGAACAATCAGATGGCTGACTTTTCATTCCCTGTGCCTGGCCAAACATCTCTTGTGAGTGCAATGATATGTTGAGATTATGGTGGAAAAGTGATTGCCATGTATCAAATCATAGCAAAACTTTAGAAACTAAAAGTGTTCCAGCCGAAAGTTTTGTTTGAGTCTTCATTTGTTATAAGCTTTTTAGGTTGTGTGTAATTAAATGGTTTACAGTGGGACTGAGGATGTAATTCAGGTATATTGAATTGCTTATATATTTAGATTGTAGAAGTGTTACAGCATGTGGTAGAATGAGTGGAGGTGTTACATAGGAGAAGTACTTATAAAAATATATTGTATATTGCAGTATTTTTGTTTAAATTATTGACATTTAATTGTAATTGACAGTCTTTGACAACATGTGTTACAGTGAGTTTTTACACATGAGAAGTAAACATAAAATATTGACTCAACTGAAAAAGAAGAGCAATTTAAGTTGCAGAATACTAGCTCAGATATGTTTACTCATTATACGGTTTTGATGTAGTACCAATTCAACTAAATAAAAATATATCCAGCATAAAGTCTGCAAATATAATTAGTAGGCTAATTTACTTGTAAGTACTGTTGATTATTTTCCAGAATGATATAAAGGGAGGCAAGAGACCCTTATCCAACATGGCCCCAGCTGTTCTGTATGACTCAGACAACAGTTGTGGTCTGCGGCTTGTGGTTGGTGGTGCAAATGGATCACGTATATTGACAGGTATGTATAAGAAATTGATCATTAACAGGGGTGTCACATACAACACCAGAGTCCTGTCAAATATTAACTTGGGATCCTATCTTTAGAGTTAGTGTTATGTGTTGTCACATATCACACCAGGGTCCTGTCTTTAGGGTTAATGTCATAGTGTAATGTCATAGTTAATGTCATAGTGTAATGTGTTGTCAATTACCACACTGAGGGTCAGTCATATCCTTAGGGTCATTGGATAACTGTGACACCTCCAAGTATGCAGAGCATATAACCCATTTCAGCCATGAAGCAAGGGTTTGAGCTGTGATATCCTGTTTCCTAGCTTTCACTGGAAGAAAGAAGCATTTGTGCATGCCAAGGCTTGTCTCTGTGCATTTCAAGTAGTACTCAAGTCTTTAAACAGGATCTTGCATGGCCGCTGCTCTCGACCTGTCTGTGGAAGAGAGTGAGTGAATGTGATTCTTTGATTTGCAAGATAGCAGGCTAATATTCCTAATGTAATGAGATAGGTAAGTATTCTAGAAGATACATTACAAGCTGACCATGATACTGGCTATGGTCATCTCTCCCAGGATGACCAGTACCAGGCATTGGCATCAGGCACCAGTCAACCGCAGACCTCATGTACTCCAGCTCTGATACAGTCTCAGCCTATGCCATTGATGACCAGAACTCATTATGGTCATCAACTTTCCCTATATATTTAGTCCACAATGCAACATCGAGAGCTTCCATCATCCTACACGCCAGTATTGACATGATACAGTGGTTTACTCCAGTAAGACCTTGACAGTCTGTCACCCAGTACAGACTTCAGTGCTGGATTTGGTGATCACTCCCTTGATAGCCAGTATCAGACTTAAGCATCAGTGTCACCTAGCCCCAGGGGCATGAGTTCAGCTCCAGCACAACTTATGCCATCTTCCACCAGACTGGGCATGGTGATATATTTTCTTTTGACAGCAATGCTTGCCACAGACTATGACAGACTCAAGTTTTTATCTGACAGTCTATGACAGACTCAAGCTTTTAATCTCACAGACAATGAATGACTTAAGCTTTTATCTCATAGACATCTCAGAGGTCTCTGTTGAGCCTTGTGGGATTGATAGCAACAGCCAGCTGCTTTCTTTATAATGCTGCTTACATTGTATTTGTGGGAGCTAAAATGTTTTTCTAAACCACATGCATGTGTGGACTGTGGACTAGTCCTGCCAGTATCTGACATGATACATGAAGCTGCTTCACATCTGTTAGGAGACTTGAACCAAGGCCAATGCCTGGATAAAGGGGATGTAACTCCTCTGCCTCACATCTTATCTCCCAGCAAACTGTGATTACATAACATTTAAAAAAATTTTGAAGTAAAATATGTTTTTGTTATAAAACTTATGCAGTCATAATACAGGTGTACTCTACCAAGCCTTTCCCATATTTTTATAATTAGATGAGGATGCATGTTCCAACAGTAACTGATAATTGATAGGGTTTGTCACCAGTGCCACAATCAAACGTGAGAATATTGTCATCTGACTTCTGTCTCAGCAAATGAATGACCTTTGGTATTTTTGTTGCTAAAGCAAGCCACAAGATATGATGAACAGCACTTTTAGTTTCAGAGGGTTGGATTTGTGGAATGATTGATGTACACTAATGTGATTAAGTTGTACATGTATTAATAATATAGAAACATGTTTTACTGCAGATAATGGTTTCTATTGGGAGATGAGTTTTCTTGATTTTTGTTTTTATTTGTAATATACAACTTACAATTTACACAATATAAAAATAGATGGAATGATGGAAAGGTAGACCATAACTGAAATCGCTAATTCACCCAACACTCATGTACCAACAGCTGGACTGACTGACAGGTGAACTGCGAATAGGATACATTGTAGCATAAGAAGATCTAATCGAGAAGTAATATCAACTCATTAATAACATTATTTAGCATTATAAAACAATATATATGTATACATCTTTGGTATTCCTTGGGTCTCACCCTCCACTGCATGAGATTAATGTGGTAAGCTGGAATAGAAGCATGCAGTATCAATGAGGCAGAATCGCCAGTATGACTGAGGCATTCCTTGGGTCTCACACTCCACTGCATGAGGTTAATGTGGTAAGCTGGAATAGAACTTATTATGTCTGTAAGTCGCGTGGATTGGGGACAGAATGCCCAAACGATGCTGCATGCCGAGAATGGAACTGCAGTAGTATGCAGCGGAGAGCACCAAGGAACGGATATGTATGGACAGGAAACCTGCAGTTCTGTTAAATTAAGCATGAAATATATAACATACAGTATAAGCAAATAGAAACATGAAAACAAATCATTGCCATATTAAGACACATACAACAGTGAATCATCATATATGGATACTACTGCATGATGTGGACCAGTGCCAAGGTTTTTACTGTTCAGGAATCCCTGCCTGCATGCAATATTATGGTGATAAGAAGACTAAATCACAGTATATCCAGATTATATTTATAGGTAAGCAATGCTGTGCTGCGAGAATCTGTAAGAAAGTCATAAATGAGGAAACAAAAACTATAAACTTTTATGTTCAGCACTGCAATGTTCAAGGCTTGTTCCCCGGTTGGGTCGATATATAAAGTAAAGTACAGTTTTCACCAACAGCCCCAAATTGCCTGCCCTACTGGTGCTTAAACGTCGCCCAATGCCAATGAATCTGATGATCCTGTTGAACAGAACACATTGTAAACACACCACCAATGCAAAACACACCTCACAGGGCAAATGAATCTGATGATCACACTCCATAGAAAAACTGCAGAATTCCAAATGCAATGAAACACTTGGCACAATACACATAAACTGCTTACTCCTTTCTCAGAAATAACAACAGAATCTGATGATCACATCCAAAAGAATACACTGACACACACCAACTAACCTACATTAGAACATACAAACTTCCATCAAATGCACTCTATCCAAGAAAACACGCAGACGAAACTGCTCATACAGCAGTACTTATCCATGAACGGGTAGATCCACACATGGCATAAATAAGAATCAGAAGTCCAACGGCCTAGCGTTTTAATAAGGTGGTCCTCGATCCCAGCATTAGCTGCTGTAGTGGCGGCCCCTATCCGAAAGGGGTGCCCATTAAATTTGTGTTGTGGATAGCCTAGTACCTGCAGTAGCAGATGTAACTTCTCCAAAAACACAGATCTATAAAGTGGATTAATACCATCTGTAGTAAATAGCAGGTCAGATGGCCTAAGACAGCCCACCCTGCTGCGGAGTGCTAGATAGTCGTGCATAGCCCTTAAGGGGCAAGTACAGTAATACACTGCAAAAAGTCTGATCTGCACACCATAACGGAATAGATCCGACTTTGACGCTCTCAACACTAAAGTCCCATTAGAGTGATCACCAGCAATAATAAAGTCGCTGATACACAAGTAATCCATATCCGCAGTTGACGTCACCATAAATTTGCCACAACGTAAGAAGGCAAAGAAAGCTAATGAAGATGCAGCAAGCAGCATACCATCTGCCAAGGGACTAAAGAAACCTTTCCGAAGCAAATCACACATGCGCACCAATATATCGAAGGTGATGGGTAGCCTTGTGTTAGGTCTATTACTCTGCGATTTCTTCACACCCTGCAACACCATTTGCAATCTTGGGCAGCATGAATACGAAGGGCCATTGAGGGGGTGATATATGCCCTGTTTGACACAGAAATACTTCACACCACACAAATACAGCTTGATAGATGCATATCGAATATGAATAATCTTGAAGCAATATGCTACAAAATCAGCAAGGGCATTCTCATCAATTGGTACTGAAGGTTGATCACACCGATGATCCCAGCGATCCGACATGACCAAAAAATGGCTGAAGGCTTTCGAACCCGATAAATAGACCGATTGTGTCTGTGGGCTATGTGCTGCTTGCAGTAAGAGGTCCACAGTTTTGTCTAGTAGAGTATCAGTTCCTCTAAGACTGGGCATGGAGTTTTCTCTGCAGCTGGAGCCAGATGCCAGAATTTTTCCATCTGAAAACGAGAGAGAGCATCTGCAATGAGGTTATCTTTCCCAGGGACATATTTGGCTAGAATTTCACAACAATATTGAGCTGATATCCACGTTAAACGCCTGAGCAATTTCATTATCATGGTAGACTGGGATAGACGTTTCATAATTAACTGAACTGTACTGATATTGCCACAATGGAATAAAATTTGTTTTCTCTGCCACGTATGGCCCCATATATGGGCTGCGACTACGATGGGGTAGATCTCCAGCAGGGCCATATGGCATTCCTTGGGTCTCACCCTCCACTGCATGAGATTAATGTGGTAAGCTGGAATAGAAGCATGCAGTATCTGTGAGGCGGAATCGCCAGTATGACTGATGTCAGGGCCGAATAGCCAACATGCACTACCTTTGAGGCGGAATCGCCAGTATGACTGAAGCACTATCTATGAGACGGAATCGCCAGTATGACTGATGTTGAATGGCCAACATGCCCTATCTAAGAAGCGGAATCGCCAGTATGACTGATGTCAAGGCATAATTGCTTATGTTTGACTGACTGACATAACTGTTAAGGCAGAATTGCTTCTGTATTGAGGCAGAGTCACTATAACTTGTTATGTCTGTAAGTCGAGTGGATTGAGGACAGAATGCCCAATGATGCAATAGTGGCGAATACTGCTTGGAAAAGATACAGCAAGAGTGGCCTGTTAGTATGAGGGAACTGGTTGCCACCGCCAGAGATAGTGGAATTAGTAAGCAGGAGGAGGTTAATCAAAAGACCTGAAGGCGAAGGGTGAGCCGGATGTAACAGAACTGTAGGCGGTGGTTGGGGCGGTTTCTTCCTCACCAATAGTACTGGCCGCCATGTATAGCCTATTGTGTGCTGAAAAATGGCGTTAAGCCTTACAATAACAACAACAACAACAACAACTGATTGGCTGATAGCCAATCAAACTAGAGTGCGTGTCCACTGAACTGACCTTGAACTGACCTACATAATGGGCCTTGACTGGAATCCATTCTTTGTGTAAACATCATTTAATTACATTAAACACCTAGTAATTCACAAAGAACACTATATTTCAACATGTTTTCACATTTTTATAATTTAGTGCAACATTAATAGCAAAATTGTATTGAAAACATGGTTAGCAAAATTCCACACCAAATACTTGACCAAGGTAAAACAGAATTCAGTAGTTTTATTTATATTTATATGCAGATGTCCTGAATAGATTTTGAAAGAAATATATGAATTTTTATTTTAAAAAAACAAAAATTGGACTTTGATGTCTTTTTTTGGACACATTGTAAATAAATATCTTGTTCAGAGATGAATCTTGTTAAATTGCAGGTATTGCCCAGGTCATTATGAATAACATCACTTTTGGGATGATATTTGATGATGCTGTGCTCTATCCAAGAATACACACCAATCTGTATCCAAATGCAACAGTGGTAGAATGTGAAAGTAAGTAAACCAGGTGAATCACACCTGTGATTTATCTTGTTCTACCTATAACCAAGACATCTTTTTCTGTTGCACCAATACACAAATACGTAAAAGTATGTCATCAAAGCTACTTTAGTCACTTGGTTGAGCTATTGGCATAACATCATTATTGTAGACAACATTTTGTCATTCCCAACATTATAAATAAAATGTGGATGCTGACAATCTTTACTTGTTTTAAAAAACGTTTCTGAAAATCTTAACACCTCATTGCTTTTTGTTTTTAGTTGTAATATCCTACAAGTCAAGCAAAGGGGTCTTCAAAACTTGTTTTTCATATATGTGTAGAGAAGAGCATAGTAATGGGTGCATTCAAAGGCCCCACACCTTAGGGCATTAAAGAGAAAAACCAGTCTTGTGAAATCAAAGGCCCCACACCTTAGAGCATTAAAGAGAAAAACCAGTCTTGTGAAATCAAAGGTACCACTCCTTAGGACATTAAAGAGAAAAACCAGTCTTGTGAAATCAAAGGTCCCACTCCTTAGGGCATTAAAGAGAAAAACCAGTCTTGTGAAATCAAAGGTACCACTCCTTAGGGCATTAAAGAGAAAAACCAGTCTTGTGAAATCAAAGGCCTCACTCCGTAGGGCATTCAAGAGAAAAACCAGTCTTGTGAAATCAAAGGTACCACTCCTTAGGGCATTCAAGAGAAAAACCAGTCTTGTGAAATCAAAGGTAAGAGAAGATGGGTAATAAGGGCCACAACTTAAAAGAAAGTTGCTTGAGGACTGATCAATACCAGCAACATCTTATGTAAAGGTATAAAATTGGTTGACGAGGGTAATAAATCTGTCTTACTTGACAATGGCCATAACACTGTCCAGATTGGATTAGATGTAATTAAAACCATAGATGACACATTTAGGTCTTTGAAACAGTGACAGATTGTGTCACAATACGTTGAAACATTCTTGGACTATGCTGATTACCAGCAATACCCATGTAAAGATATCAAATAGATTGACAAGGGTCATAACTCTACCCTAAGTGGTGTAAATGATACAGAGTCAGTTTATGATCTGCAAGATCTTGTGAATACAGTGAATGGTTCTTGAGCTTTGCTGATTTCAAGCAACATTCCATGTAGATGAGACATAACCCCTAAAAAGTACATACAAGTCTATGATGTTAATTGAGAATGCCAAAACTCTGTCAAAATGGTGTAGATGAGACAAATGCATGACTGGAGATCAAGTTCTTTGAAAAAAATGTTCGTTCCAAAATTTCTTAAGAATATGTTGAAATGTTAACATCCCTTGCAAAAATATACAGTTGATTGCCAAGAACAATAACTCAGAAAAAATGGAGTGGATAAGACTAAACCCATAAATGACACACAGAAGATTACAAGACAATGTTCATACCAAATTTCATCAGTTCTCTAGGTATGCTGCCCACAAGCAGTATATTGGGAAGACATGAAATTTCCAAGTGTCATAACTCTATCCAAAATGGAATTGATGAGACAAAACCTATAGTAGGCAAATATAGGTCCATGAGACAGTGTTCATACTAGATTGCATTAGAATACATGGAATATGTCTGAAGTAATGCAGATTGCAAGCAACACCTCTGGCTATGCCATTCACAAGCAACACCTCTGGCTGTGCCATCTGCAAGCAACACCTCTGGCTATGCCATTTGCAAGCAACACCTCTGGCTATGCCATTTGCAAGCAATGCCTCTGGCTATTGTTATGTGTAGGCTCATATAAAAATAACAAGAAAAGAGTGAAGCCAAAAAGCTTTGTATATTTTAACAAAATAATTTATTTCCCTAGAAAGCAATGTAAAAATTGGAAATAAAACTTGGTTTGTGAATATAATCCAAAATTTAATCCTAAGATTGAAAAATACAAGTCCTATCACTAAACAGTTCAAATAGAATCCGGGTTCGAATCTCGATGAAATTCCAATATGGAGGTGATGACATCAGATGAGACCGTTGTACTGGTGGTAACAGATCCTCGATTGAATCACAGTTTATGTTTCTGTATAGAACTCAGAAGAAATTTCCGCTGAATTTCTTTCTCCCAGAACTTCTATAAAAAAGTACACTGGTTTAGTTTTCTAGAGAATAAATTATTAAATTCCAAAAAATAGAAAAACTTCAGAACAAGTCGGCATCAACAATATAAAACACCTTGTACCCTCACAGTGTCAAGAATATGACTAAATGAAAAACTCTGAGAACGAGTATTAAAACCCAACTAAAACATCATTTCAGTTTCACATGTTGGGTCACGTGGTCTGTTAACATCAAACAGCGTAATAAAAAAGATGCCAATTGTCACATAGCTAGAATAGCCCTGTCTAAGAACCAGATTCTCACACTGAAAATATATTAAAAAAAGAAAGGCTTTTTACAATCCAGTTAACACGCGGGCCGAAATGACCTAGGCAATAGCCAATCATTATCACTTGATGTTTACAAAATCTATGAGCTAAAAATAGTGCTAATGTAACACCTTTTGCATTCTATACAAACAGAATTTACTGGAAAATAATATCAAATCCCGTGAAAATAATCATTACAATAAAATGTAATGAAACAAAATTAAAATAAAAAATAATTTTAAAACTAACACACAAGCAATTTAATTACATATTCATAACACTATGCCATTCACACAAGCAACACCTCTAGCTATGCTATTTACAAGCAACACCTCTGGCTATGCTATTTACAAGCAACACCTCTGGCTATGCCATTTACAAGCAACACCTCAGGCTATACCATTTTATATTGTGAAGAATACTATGAAGGGCCATAATACTGTCCAAAATGGAGTTGACGAGACAAAGCTCATAAGTTTCGTCTTGGAGCTTGTCTGTGTGGCTGTGTTTGTATTGTTGTTTTATGTAATTTATTATTAAATCTGATTGAATCTATACATAATTTGCAGATAAATATTCACAGAAGATTATAGCAGGTTTGGAAGAACATGGCCACAATATAATGGAAGCTGTTGAGGGACTGAATGAAGTACAGGGTGTTGCCAAAATGCTGGACAATATTTTAGGATTTTCAGATCCCAGGAAACCTGGAGGAAAAGCGGCCCAGTTCTAGAATACTCCTTTTTGCTATATGAACCAGCCATTTAAACTCTAAATGGTAAAGGTATACAAATGGAATGGGTAAACAAACCCTGGTAATTATTTATATTAAATTCCTTCAGTTGTTTTTAAAAAAAATTGTTTTGTTCCGATTTGTCGCCTTTAATAGCTGTATGCACTTTATATAATTGAAAAGTTCACTATTGATTTAGAAACACACAAAGATATTCAAAAAAGAAATCCAAACTTTTTTCCATATTTGAATGGTTATTTGCAATATTGTTTGAAATTTGTGTGCATGTTTTTATTTACTCCTCAGGCCATATAGTTAAGTGAGCTTATCGTATTACCCTTCATCAATTGCGCATGCATGAACAATTTTAGTTTTAACGACTTCCTCTGTAAAAAACCACTCAACAGAATTTGACCAGATTTGACATAAAGTATTCTGGTAGAGAGGGCTTTCAAGTGTGTACAGCTCATGCTGGTCCACTATCAAAAATGGATACCATTGTTAAAAACCGAAAACCTTATTTTAAAAAAAATTCTTCTTTTCCAGAGGAGAGTTATCTCAGGCTGACTTTGACCTCTTGTTTATCTATTTATTGCATAATGATTCAGGTTGTACCTAAGTGTTCTTGTATTTAAAATACTTAACTCCTGTGCAATTGCAAAAAATAGTCATTCCATGTACATACAGTTTTTTGACACTGTAGGACTGCTGTTACATATTGTTTCATTTTCAGGAATTTTCATACAGTTATCATGTTTTTCTGAACTTAAAATTTTTGAATCCCTGTTTTTCACTATAAACTGTGACTAAAAGTGACAGATATACATTTATGGAATACCCACTTTACTCATCACATGACAAACTGCAAACAGTGTTACTATGACATCATTTTACTTCTATTCTTCTAATCAGACATCACAAACATTATTATTTGAGTATGTGATTAACTTCCTTACTTATCCAATTAGGATAGTTAGCTTTAATAGTAAGGAAAATCTGTCCAGGCTGCCATTTTCATTTTTGATTAAATAATTATTGTAATTAAGTGTCGTGATGAAATTTATTCCCCCAATTTTCCAAGATTAAATTTGAGAATTTGCTTGATAATAGCATTTGAGAATTTAAGGCAAGATGAAGTAAGACCCAATTTAATCAAATAGTTTCTCGTGTTAAATGGGGAATTTCTATTGGCTGATTAACGAAATTCAAATCCAGTGTTGTTTCCTAGAAATCATTTAAAATGCACAGAGTAGCCACAATCTACTGGCTGGAGATCAGAGAGCACTTGAGCTTGTGTCTGAGCTTGAGGATTACAGTGGTCCCCCTCTTGTAAATCCACCCTGCAGCAGGAAAGTGGGCTTATAAGAGGGGTGGCCTTTGTTAAGAAGACTCACAACGATCCGAGTAAAGCTACCTATAAAGCATTAAAGGCATGGCTAATTTTTTAAATATTTAATATTTTCATTTAAATATCACAGGAATGTTGTCAGATTATGGACTTAATGGGATAAAACTAAAGTAACTGCTGTTTTAAACAAAATTATGAATAATCACCAATCATGGTGCCAAACTACCTTGTCAGCAAAATCTGGGCACAAATAATCTGGCTGTAACTATGGCGAGCATAGAAATAAAAATATGTCAGATCTGTAGACTGTATGCAACCATTTTGTGGCCACTCGCAAAGGGTAAATTAGTCCTTTTTGGACTGATATGCCAGGTGACTGTCCTTCCTGGATGCTTTTGAACACAAACTCATCGGTGCCATGGGAGTCTGGCAATATAAAGTGGTGGCTGGTCAGGGACTGTTCAGGAGGAGGATCACAGCACCATTAGCTAACTATAAAAAGGGTGTTTTAATTTCTCTTGAGCATGGTTGATCAGAAATCCAATTCAAGCTCAAGAGCTGCATGATCTTTGTCAATAATAGCTGGAAAAATTTTAATAACTAGCATTTATATCCTAACATTATCCAGGACACCATTATTTAATTCTGACACATTTATATCCTAACATTATCCAGGACACCATTATTTAATTCTGACACATTTATATCCTAACATTATCCAGGACACCATTATTTAATTCGGACACATTTATATCCTAACATTATCCAGGACACCATTATTTAATTCGGGCACATTTATATCCTAACATTATCCAGGACACCATTATTTAATTCGGACACATTTATATCCTAACATTATCCAGGACACCATTATTTAATTCGGACACAAAGAGTTGAATGATCTTCAGCAAATATTAGCTGGTAAAAAATTTCAAGGTTCCATTCTAAAAATACATGGAAATATAAATTCTCCATGATGCTACAAGACAGAGTCATAATGTCACACATACTTTTACAACACTATATCATCATTCCTCAAGTCAAGTAGTAGGTTTGTAGAGTTTATGCACAGTTTAAATTGACCAGAAAGAAACAAGTAAATTTGAAACTGTTTTGAGACTATGCCCAAACTCTTTAATGTCAAGCATTTAATCCAAAGATTTTGGCTTTTTGATTTGCCACAAGCAAAGTTGCGTTTTAAGCATGGTGCTTTGATCAACCAGCCTATACAATACAAACAAGTTAAAATATTCTGTATAAGTTTGAAATTATAGAAATAGATCAAAGTGACTACAGCTATAGTACTTGATCATTATGAACAGACTAATTAAAATAGACCACTATAATCAATAAATACACCATTGAAATAGACAACTATAATCAATGAATACCTGAAACAGACCACTATAATCAATAAATATACAATTGAAATAGACTACATTAATCAATGAATACACTAAATGAAATAGACCACTATAATCAATAAATACACAATTGAAATAGACTACATTAATCAATGAATACACTAAATGAAATAGACCACTATAATCAATAAATACACAATTGAAATAGACTACGTTAATCAGTTGAATACACTAAATGAAATAGACCACTATAATCAATAAATACACAACTGAAATAGACCACATTAATCAATGAATAGACTAATTGAAATACACCATGTTAATCAATGAATGCACTAATTGAAATAGACCGCTATAATCAAGCACACACTGAGTGAGTTTTGGCATAACAGTTTTCGGGATTATTAAGGCTGTCATGCTTCATATGTTTGTGTTGAATTACATTTACAAAATACTCGATTACAGTTTTTAAAACATGCAGTTAGTTTCAAACTTAGGAGTAACATACTTCATTAAAGTCCTACATAAAGCTCTGATATCATGGATTTTAATACCATAAATTGTATAAAGCTCTGGTACAGTGGATTTTAATGCCATAAATTTGGAAGTTTAACCAATCTAAAATTACATTTTCATTTGTATTTCTTTTGAAAGAATGTTCTTTAGTTTTAAGAAGGCAGTTTTGCCCAGTGATACACAATTGCTGTTTTCTTATCTTGTTTGCACATAATTATTTTCATTTAAAAAAAAAACAGACATATCATTTGTTATTATTTCCAGATGTAAAATTGTTTTTTTTTTACACACTATCTCATAAAATGACATTGCACAGTGTATTGAATAAATTGTAAAAATTTTGTGCTTATTGTTGAAACTTATTTTGCACCAGTTCTCACAAATAGTATTAAATACAGATCTTGGACGGCTGACCCTACTACCCCAAGTAATTACATGAATCTGACAGAAAATATCACATGCAAACATGTTATAATTACACTACTTGCTTTGACACAGAAGATATCACATGCAAACATGTTATTATTACACTACTTTGCTTTGACACAGAAGATATACATGCAATCATGTTACTACTACACAACTTGCTTTGACACACAATATATCGAATGTAATCATGTTACTAACACACAACTTTGTTTTGACACAGAAGATATTGCATGCAATCATGTTACTACTACACAACTTTGCTTTGACACAGAAGATATCACATGCAGGCATGGGGGTCCTGAGTGGCCAACTGGTCTAAAGCGCCCACTGTTCCAGATCACTGCCATCTCACCTCTGTCTGCATAGGTTCAGGTCTCAGGCTCAGCCAATGTGGGTACATGAGAAAGCTTGCCAGTAGCTTTTCATGGGTCGTTGGTTCTTCCCTGAGTTTTCCAGGGTTCTTCCTCCACCATTTATACTGGCCGCCATGGATAGCCTACCTTGTGCTGAAAAATGGCGTTAAAACCTACAACAACATGCAGGCATGTTACTACTATGCTATTTTGCTTTGACACAGATGATATTGCATGCAGGCATGTTACTATTTTGCTTTGACACAGATGATATTGCATGCAGGCATGTTACTGATTTGCTTTGACACAGATGATATTGCATGCGGGCATGTTACTATTTTGCTTTGACACAGATGATATTGCATGCAGGCATGTTACTATTTTGCTTTGACACAGATGCCACATGCAAGCATGATACTACTAAGCTACTTTGCTTTGATACAGAACATATCACATACAAGCATATTTTGACTAAGCTACTTTGCTTTGACACAGAAGATAATGCATGCAAACATGCATGCAGTGATGTTGCTACAAAGTTACTTTGCCTTGACACAGAAGATATTGCATGCAGTGATGTTAACAAAGTTACTTTGCCTTAACACAGAAGATAATGCATGCAGTGATGTTACTACAAAGTTACTTTGTCTTGACACAGAAGATATTGCATGCAGTGATGTTACTACAAAGTTACTTTGCTTTGACACAGAAGATATTGCTTACAGTCATGTTATTACAAAGTTACTTTGCTTTGACACAGAACATATTGCATGCAGTCATGTTACTACAAAGTTACTTTGATTTGACACAGAAGATATTACATGCAGTCATGTTACTACAAAGTTACTCTGCCTTGACAAAGATGATATTGCATGCAGTGATGTTACTACAAAGTTACTTTGCCTTGACACACAAGATATTGCATGCAGTGATGTTACAACAAAGTTACTTTACTTTGACACAGAAGATATTGCAATGCAGTAATGTTACTACAAAGTTACTTTGCCTTGATACAGAAGATATTGCATGCAATCATGCCACTACTACTCTACTCTGCTTTCATACTCATGATCTCTGTCACTTGGTAAACACTTGATTGTAATTATGCGTGCAAGTGAAGGAACATTTAAATGCATTTTGAAAACCATTTTTATCAGTGCATTAAGGTCATTGTACAAGACATAAGATATGTAACTAGAATGTTTCTTTAAAATTAATATCAAAACACTTCTGCTCACTGTGTGGAAGTCTGCACTATTGACAAAAATGTGTTCCATTGACACTGCTCACTGTGTGGAAGTTATCACTATTGACAAAAATGTGTTCCATTGACAGTGGTCACTGCTATGATGTACTCCTGTCAGTGTTCACTCTTCAAGAAAGTATGCATAAGCTGGGTATGTTACAAGTCTTTGCTCTTAAAAAAAATAACAGAAAAGAGTGAAAGACAACAAGCTTTGTAAAATTTAACCAATATATTTATTTCCCTAGAATACAATGTGAAAATGAGATAAAACAGCTTATGGTATAGCAAATTAAATCCCAAAATAATCCAAGAATTACAGACACAAGTCCTAGTAATTTAAAGACCTGAATAAAATTCAGTAACAGTCCAGAAAATATCCCCAAACTGAAGTTGATGATGTGTCTGTTGTAGCTGTTGAAGTGTTGATGTGTCAACAGTCATTTGATGAATCACAGAAATATAATTCCAGGTTTGAATTCAGTATAAATTCTAGTGATTGTCTTTATCTAAGACTTTTATCAGAATACTTTTGTATTTCCAGAGAAAATAAGCACTTGAATTCAATAATTTGAACAAAAATGAATCCAGCCCAAAATTCCTGGTCACAACATATAATAAAACTAAAAAGTGCTAGATGTTAAAGCATGAATGGTAAAATCCTCACAGTTACAATATATATATATATATATATATATATATTCTCTACTTGACCTGAGGTCACAATTAGCATTTTCTATATTAAAAAAAAGAGACATTACCTAATGGAAAATAACCTTCTAGAATGATCTAATGAGTCTTGCTGACTTTCAACACAATAACCTGTAAAATTCACATAGGAAATTCCAAAACCCTGACCCAAATCAACATATTTACTTCTGTTAATAAAGATCCTTAAACAATGAGAATAATTTAGTTATGTATTAGTAGTTGACATAAAATGAAATAAAAAAAATAAATTATAAAAAAGTCAATCAGGCCAAGCAGAAGTGAACTCAGTGTTGGACAATAGCATGTAATGAACTTGAAATTTTATTTTTAAAGCCAACAAACAAGTAAATTCAATACAGTAAAACCTGTTATGAGAGACTGCCCCTTCTGCCAAGAAAAAGCGGTCTTTCATAGCAGGTTTGTACAAAAATACGTTTCCAAGGTCCAGTTTCAGAACAATTTCAAGAAAAATAACCACAATCACTGTACATATATTCTATTCTTTATTAGTAGTTGTTTCTAAAATATTGTATGCATTCATCTAAAAACAAGATTATATTGTAATAAAGATATACTTCTATCATTAAACATGAACTCACATTTACATTTGAAGATCACATATTTTAGCATATGAAATTGTTTCAGAATTACTCGTTTTCCTTTATAACAACCTAAATTTGTTTTACCAACGTTTAAACCGCTTTTTTGCGAGTGGTCTGCACTTTTTCACTTCTTTCAGTTACAATAATTATTTTCTCCAGCATTAAAATTTGTCTCTTTTTAGTTGGAGGTTCGTCCATTGTTATTAAAATTCTAGGTGTTAAAATTATTAGTGCTCAGTTGTAATATCGAACGTAAAGACGGTGGCTGTGGGAAAATATGAAAAATCTATACATGTGCATTGCGTATCTAACAATTAATAAAAAACCAAACAATTATCTCATCCAGAAACAGGACCATTTACTCAGTGACAAAAGTCAACGGCTTCATTAAAAGATGACATACTGGGATTAACTCTGTAAGCAAAGTGTGTAATCCGGTCGCAGCAACTTGAATAGACGACAGCTTTGTGATTGGGATGTCATCACTTAACATTGGGGGGGGGGGGGAACAAACATCACAAGTCTTGAGCACTATCAATCGAATCCCCCAAATGATTCTCTCTTCCTGGTTTAATAGACAATGACCTTGTTCACCCCCGGCAATACCGATTAACTCGAGACAAACAATATACGCGGCCACTTTGTCAACTTTGGCAATTCAACGGCATTTCATCACATGTACATTAGCCTGGTTTACGGACTGTAGCATCTATCACCGGTAGCAACAATCTTTTTTTTTAATATTCCTTTTATGTTTGTTTTTGATCAGAACAATCTATACTAATCAAGCGGTCGTTGTAATAATTGATTACATAAAGGTCACTGGTGTCTGTCTATTCTCGCGGTACAGTCGTCATAGGGATGCCAGGTCCTACAACGGCCGGGAAGCAAGTTAAGTGCGGGAATAATTGGTCTGGTTCCCTGCTCTGTATGCTTTTTGCGTTCCTCACCCCTATACGAATAACGGAGAACAACACAGGTAGCATACGAGGAAGGGAACCAGGCTAGGAAATAATCTACATATACTTTAGTCTGGTTTACGACAGAAATTGTATTTGACTATAAGCGTAGCTAAGAAATAAAGAGATCGGTAGCCAGCCTATTTTTATTTTTTATTATATATTTATAACGGTATGATCGGTCGTTCTTACAGGGATTAAATAAAGGTTGGTGGAGTTTATCCTCGTTTTTTTGTGATGCGGTCGTTCATAGCAGTGTCGAAATGCATATTTTGCCAAGAAATAGCGGTCGCTGGTCGTGTTCAGCAGGTGGTCGCTCATAGCAGAGTGTTTATGTAATAAAATCGATCCGTGCATTACGATTGTGGTCGTACATGACAGGTGGTCGCTCATAGCAGAGGTCGCTCATAACAGGTTTTACTGTATACATAACAGGTATGCGTGTCTGATATGGAAATGGCACAGTACCATGATTGCAATTTGGACTTCAACTCTCGACTGGTTTGTTTAGAGGTATTTCTATTTGACCAAGGCCATTATACCATACTGATCAAAAGTTGTTCACATGAAACATACAGACTGTCCATTTTGTCAATCTGCACTGTAAGGTCAACGTTAATGTATTTTCTCAATCTGCACTGTAAGGTCAACGTTAATGTATTTTGTCAGTCTCCACTGTATGGTCAAGGTTAATGTATTTTGTCAGTCTCCTCTGTAAGGTCAAGGTTATTGCATTTTGTCAGTCTCCACTGTAAGGTCAAGGTAATGCATTTTGTCAGTCTCCACTGTAAGGTCAAGGTTAATGCATTTTGTCAGTCTCCACTGTAAGGTCAAGGTTAATGCATTTTGTCAGTCTCCACTGTAAGGTCAAGGTTAATGCATTTTGTCAGTCTCCACTGTAAGGTCAATGTTAATGGATTTTGTCAGTCTCCACTGTAAGGTCAATGTTAATGCATTTTGTCAGTCTCCACTGTAAGGTCAATGTTAATGTATTTTTTCAGTCTCCACTGCAAGCTCAACATTAATGTACTTTAGATTAAGTTCCAAGTCAAAGCTTCTTACTTTCTAGCTGTCTAGACATTGAACTGAACAAAAATGGGTCTGTCATGTACTTGTAATTTTGAAGAATAGCCTTGCTGAATTGTTTTTGTATATTGATTCATATGGACATGGAAGGCATTAAACAATACTGGATGTGTATCAGTTTTATTTGGTGTTTTATGGCCTGGGAGCACAAGGAACTTATTTGGTGTCAAAGCAATTGGAGTAAAGTGCCTTTCCGAAGTGCACACAATGGCAGCAAACCTGGCTGATCCAAGCGTAGGATTTGGACTCACACCCTTTCAGTTAAATGTTTGGCATGCTAACCACTGTGCCACCACAGCCCCATATCCATTAGTCTCATGACACTCATCAAAATGCATAAGGCCTTTTATACATCCCCAAGTCCAGGAAGATTGATGTGTATCAGACAGACAATGCATGACTGCCATCTTGTCCTTGAAGTGAAAAGGGTCACATTATTGCTGTAAAATATGGAGTAGCCAAGCTGTTTGTTGTTACTACCATATTTTTATAAGTCATTGTGGCATTTACTCTTAGTCAAATAGGACTCCCTTTCTACATCAGTAATTTGCATCTGTCAGATTCATTTACATTGAACTAGGCATTTGAAATAATGAAGTATTCTATTCAAACAAGAAATGTCAGTAGAACACAAAAGCCCAAGTATGAACTAGGTATTTGAAATAATGAAGTATTCTATTCAAGAAATGTGTTGGAAGAACACAAAAGCCCATGTATCCCATCTTTTTGACAAGATATGGGTTCCCTATCAAACTTAACACAAAACTTAGAAAAGCTTGAAATATTGGTTACAGTGCTGATTCTTGATTCAAGTATTGTAGTCACAATGGAATCCTCATACTTTGTTCTGTTTCCCTGCAGCCAACGGTGTAAAGAAAACAGCCTATAAATTCAACATTTAACCCAAATTAATGAATTTCATTTACACCAGTTGGTCAAATTTACCTACTTCTGTTGGACAGGCTTTCCACTTACCCAAGTTGTATGACCAACAACTAAAATATGCACAAGAAAACTCATGTAACCACAATTAATGACCCAGGTATGATGGACAGATGGAAAGACAGACTGGCATGGATAAAAACACTCGTGGCTATTACTTTTTTCATAGTAAGCACACAAAAATATGCTTCCAGGTTTAAGAGAGTATTTCATACATCCAAGAGCTTGCAGCTGGAAAGTTCACAATCTATGATTTCTACATATAGCTCAAACAATGTGGGTATGTGATTAAGCTTGCCTGTGTCAGTGGTTGTTCCTGGGTTCTTCCTCCACCAAATATGCTCATTGCCATGTATAACCTGTCATTCAAAATAATGGTGTTAAATGGCACAAAACCAAACTGAACTATTTTTCTTGTGCATGTCTCTCTTTAGATATAAAAGAAACCTGTATAACAAATAACTGTATTTGTATGCTTATAAAGGCAAATATTAGATCTGATTATGCAGTACTAAATACAGGTAAATATTAGATCTAATTATGCATTACTTCATGCAGGTAAATATTAGATCTAGTTATGCAGTACTACATACAAGTAAATATTATGCAGTACTACATACAGGTAAATATTAGATCTAGTTATGCATTACTTCATGCAGGTAAATATTAGATCTAGTTATGCAGTACTACATGCAGGTAAATATTAGATCTCCTTATGCAGTACTACATACAGGTAAATATTATGCAGTACTACATACAGGTAAATATTAGATCTAATTATGCAGTACTACATACAGGTAAATATTAGATCTTGTTATGCAGTACCTCATACAGGTAAATATTAGATTTCGTTATGCAGTACTACATGCAGGTAAATATTAGATCTTGTTATGCAGTACTACATACAAGTAAATATTAGATCTAATTATGCAGTACTACATACAAGTAAATATTAGATCTAATTATGCAGTACTACATACAGGTAAATATTAGATCTAATTATGCAGTACCACATACAGGTAAATATTAGATCTAGTTACGCAGTACTACATGCAGGTAAATATTAGATCTTGTTATGCAGTACTACATACAAGTAAATATTAGATCTAATTATGCAGTACTACATACAGGTAAATATTATGCAGTACTACATACAAGTAAATATTAGATCTTGTTATGCAGTACTTCATACAGGTAAATATTAAATCTTGTTATGCAGTACTTCATACAGGTAAATATTAGATTTCGTTATGCAGTACTACATGCAGGTAAATATTAGATCTTGTTATGCAGTACTACATACAAGTAAATATTAGATCTAATTATGCAGTACTACATACAGGTAAATATTATGCAGTACTACATACAGGTAAATATTAGATCTAATTATGCAGTACTACATACAGGTAAATATTAGATCTAATTATGCAGTACTACATACAAGTAAATATTATGCAGTACTACATACAGGTAAATATTAGATCTAATTATGCAGTACTACATACAGGTAAATATTAGATCTAATTATGCAGTACTACATACAGGTAAATATTATGCAGTACTACATACAGGTAAATATTAAATCTAATTATGCAGTACTACATACAGGTAAATATTAGATCTAGTTATGCAGTACTACATACAAGTAAATATTATGCAGTACTACATACAAGTAAATATTAGATCTAATTATGCAGTACTACATGCAGGTAAATATTAGATCTAATTATGCAGTACTACATGCAGGTAAATATTAGATCTCGTTATGCAGTAGATCTCGTTATGCAGTACTACATGCAGGTAAATATTAGATTTCATTATGCAGTACTACATACAGGTAAATATTAGATCTTGTTATGCAGTACTACATACAGGTAAATATTAGATCTCGTTATGCAGTACTACATGCAGGTAAATATTAGATTTCATTATGCAGTACTACATGCAGGTAAATATTAGATCTCGTTATGCAGTACTACATGCAGGTAAATATTAGATCTCGTTATGCAGTACTACATACAGGTAAATATTAGATCTCGTTATGCAGTACTTCATACAGGTAAATATTAGATCTCGTTATGCAGTACTTCATACAGGTAAATATTAGATCTAATTATGCAGTACTACATACAGGTAAATATTAGATCTAATTACTACAAGGTCATCAAAATCAATCAATGACAAGAGGTTAATAATTCCCAGACTTTATTGTAGATTTTTTTTCATTCGACAAAAATTCTATGTATAATTCATATATATGCACTTTTTGTACATACATCAATATATATGACAAAGTATTGTAACTGTACTGTGTCAATTACTGCAACATAAAGTGTTTCTCATTTGACATACGAAAACAAAATTAAAAGCCAAGTCTCTAGGTCTATGCATTTTTTTTATGTAACTGAACAGCACCTTTCTATTTGTACGGTTTCATTTGTAAAAGCACACATACAAGTATGGTATGGAATATGGCTTGTAACCATATTTTAATGCATTACAGCCAGGGTAATGTTTTGGCACAATAAACGGTTTTACCACAAGAATTAAAAGGAAATTCAGGTCTAAGTTACAATATGTACTTAAAAGATGGGGTTCACTTTATTTATTACATCTGTAAAATTTAGGTACTATTGGCCCAACAGCTGAGGGTAAATAAACTTTAATGTTCCAATTTTGTAGACACTGGACGTTTAGCATTTTCATGTACAGTACAAGACATTTGTGTCATGTGACTGTCACCATGTCAATAGTGTAAGGTCTACTAAACTTAATCAACTCCATCTGATTTGTTATGTTTATTCAAGTGTGAGACAACATGTGTATATATTAACATTGCAAATACGAGTCAGTCAGCTTGTTTCACTTTTAGTCACAACTGGATAGTTTTCTTACAAGCGCAATGTAAAGAATGAACAACTGTTGTCCACAAATTTTATGTAATTCATGTTAATTACAAAAATAAAGTATCTCGTGAAAGATATACAATACAACAAATATCAAAACAAATAACCATATTAAATGACATGTTCTACAATTAAAAAAAATTCTGACATGTGATTCAACATTTAAACCATAGATCTACTCTCTGAAAAAACACATCAAACATAATATTAATATTCTTTGTCAATATTTTTGTATGTAATTCCACTTGTGTCTCAAATTTTTATCTTTTTTAATCAGTATAGAATTTCAATTTAGAAACGTGGATTTTGTATAGATTTTGATTTTGTATAGATTTTGTATAAGGAACTGAGTTATTACAAAACTATAGAATTCTTATGCGCACATATTTGTTCCAGTAATATCCATTGCCATAAATACTGTGCGAATTCGATGTACATACTAAAATGCAGAAGCACTGTATGGAATGTAGACTCATATAATAGCATGTACATCCTAACCATTATCGCAAATGAGATGTACTGGTGTGATGTCTCCATATGAGAAAGGGAATTAATTCAGTTCTTTTCAGAGTACCTGGACATGGCAAACATGTTGCTTTCCTGTGATAATCAAATTTTGACTAATATCATATTATATGATCTGCCATAAATATGAAAGCAAGGTCCATCAGCTTGGAACTGAATGAGTCTAAATAGTCATTACATGTACTGAGGTCTTCCCTTTAGTAATAAAATCACTGAAACATGCATCAAATTTATATATACAGTCCCACAAATACTGGCTTGATTTAACTCAATACCTCTCGTATTAAGACCTCCCACGGTCATAGGTCACAAGTTCACAGAACTGTTTTAGTAAAGTGGACAAAAATTAACATCTGAACATTTCTGTTATTCTCGGCAACTGAGCATATAAGAATGCATTTCTACCCCTGAGCTCACTTTGAGGGCTCTGGGGAGCTACAAACCGGCCTCAGTCATAGTGTAATAAGATAACTTACTAGAATAACTGCAAATGCTCACCATCACAAATCCACATGCATTACATATTCCAAACCCCTACATATCCACTCCAGCCCTATACTCATCCAACAACACCTAATTCTGACAATGACATTGTGCCATGGGATCAAATAAAAATTAAAAATGTCACACATACTGTTTGCTTATATGATTGCATATGCAAAATTTTGTCAGAAAATATCCAAATATGTAATCATAGAAATTCCTGACCTTAGACAGCCTCATAGTGACCAAAGGGGGTGGAAGCCATGGCTGAAAACCCTCTTGCAAATTGTTACCCCAAGGGCAACTTAACTATAAAGTTTAGTAAATGTCTACCCAGACTACTCAAGGGCAACTTAACTACAAAGTTTTGTAAATGTCGACCCAGGATAATCAAGGACAACTTGATGACTCAGTTCCATAAATGTCTACCCAACGTTTCTTTGATGTTGCCAGCTTTTACTCCAATGTGTTTATCTGTATTATTCCCATGTGCTTGTCTGGATTATGTAATACTGTGCAGTCACTCAAACCAGGTAAATGATGGTGGCCTAGTTCCTAAGATAAGAGGTGAGACAGTACTAAATAATGGTGATTTGTACATATTCAAGTTACTGCATGTGATCCTGCATTTTAATTATCACACAAGTTTCTCCAGACACTTCAATATATATCAGAACATCTATGGGTTACTGCATGTGATCCTACATTTTAATTATCACACAAGTTTCTCCAGACACTTCAATATATATCAGGACATCTATGGGTTACTGCATGTGATCCTGCATTTTAATTATCACACAAGTTTCTCCAGACACTTCAATATATATCAGAACATCTATGGGTTACTGCATGTGATGCTGCATTTTAATTATCACACAAGTTTCTCCAGACACTTCAATATATATCAGAACATCTATGGGTTACTGCAAGTGATCCTGCATTTTAATTATCACACAAGTTTCTCCAGACACTTCAATATATATCAGAACATCTATGGGTTACTGCATGTGATGCTCATGTGAGTTACCACACGAGTTTCTCCAGACACTTAAATACACATTAATCATAAGTATATTGCACATATTGACTGAGCTTTTCAAGGAAATTGTGATAACACAGCCATCACCTACAACACATGCTCATCAAAATAAACTTTCTCATACAGTATGCCTTTCTATGTGTCAAATGTCACAGTATTTATCTCAGATATCAAGTTTTCATTCATGCCACAGTTCATGTGTGTTCATCCATGTTATTTGTTGTATATATTTATCAATGTACAATGTCATATGTAAATATGTACATTGTAACGTGTAATTCATGTACATTGTTATACATGTTCATCCATCTCATTTTTCAATTGTATTATTCCATGGTAGTGGTCACAAATATTCATAAATATCGATTGTCCAAAATGTGCCCATCCACATCAATTTTTGCAAGGTTGTATTCAGTTTTAAGCAATGCCAGTTGTCACACGTGATCATCTATATCCATCATCAGAAATCTTCTTCCATACTTATCATTATCGTTATTAATCATTCATGTCAACTGTCACAAACTGTCATCTAAATCCATCATCCTGAATGTCACATGCAATTATCTATGTAAATGTCACATGTAATCATACCAATTGCCATATGTGAATGTGATCATCCATGTCAATTGCCATTTGTGATCATCCATGCCAATTGTCACATGTGATAATCCATGTCAGCAGTCACATGATTATGTAAATTGCCACGTGTGATCATTCATGTCAATTGCTACGTGCATTTATTTATGTCAAGAGCTGCATGGATTTTGTCATGCAAGTTTCCATCAACTCTTGGTTAAATATCCGGTACATGTGATTCCAGCATTGTATTCATAATTAGGGGCTTGATGTTCTGGACCCGGACTATTCCAGCCTCACCTCCACTAGCCAACCAACAACAAGTGTGGTAATTAGGGTTGACAGCTATCTGCAAATAAATACAAGTGGGATAAAGTGTTATTAACAACAATATATTTATTAGTATTATGATATGATGCCAATATGAGATGCCGTATGGCAAACTGACAGAACACTTCACTGTTCAACCAGCAATAAGTATTATCATTGCAAAAGAACACAAGTACGGCGAATGGCACATCATATGTCAGTTTCATGCCCGATAGTCCTCAATGTAGATAACTGAAATTGTTGTGCAGAACCCATCTTTCTCCTTTCAGTCACCCTGACTTTTAACAATTTGACCCCAAAACAGATATGCAACTTCCCTTCCCTAAATACAAGCCATCCACAAAGTTTGGGCCAGGTTTGTGACACAAAACTCATGTTATTGTTATTGTACTAAAACCATTTTTATACTTTGACCTTTTGGCCCAAAAATCAATATTCGAAGTATAAATCACTGAAAAGTTTTGTAACTGTTGATGACAAGTTACTGTGCAGAAACTTCAGTCACAGTGACCTTGTTATTTGACCTTCTGACCCTAAAATAGGTAGGATAATTCCTTACCTTAAGTGCAAGCAATCCACAAAGTTGGTTAATTGTATATGGTGGAAAGTGTTATTCCACAGAAACTATATTTCTTCCATTAGTCATGGTAACCTTGGCATTTATAAGCCTGAAATCAACTGGATTCTTCCTTACTCTAATCACAAGCCATCTGCAAAGCATGGTAACTGTAGATGATTGACAACATCAGTGCTGCAGCAAAACACTTCTCTAAACCAGGACCTCTGCATACAGGTCATACTGATTCCATTTTAACTCTGAACCTCTGTATATTGGCCACCTCTACAAAACTGCCAAAATGTCTGGTCTCAACGGTGTACAATTTATAATTGCCAATAGTATTAGTTTCATGATATTTCACACTAAACAATCTAACATGCATATATGTGATATTTCCAGGCAACATTTGACAATCTAATACCCAAATATGTGATATTTCAAGGCAACATTCGACAATATTTGTGATATTTCCAGGCAAAACTCTACAAACACCATGTGATATGTCCAGGCAACACTTGACAATCTAACACCCATATCTGTAATATTCCAGGCAAAAGTCAGTGAAATATATATATATATATATATATATATATATATATATATATATATATATATATATAATAAGAGATCTGAGCATTTTCTGTTAGATCTATTGTCAGATTTCATCCACATGATTTCATAAAAAATTAAATCTTTCTTGATTAAACTTTACTGAACATTACCATGTTACAAAGTGCCTGTATTTTATTTGGAGGTTATTTGAGCACAATCAAAACTGGAAGCTGTTGTGAAAATTTGTGCAAGGCATGGTCATTAACTCTTGACTTCAGTTTTATATGTCATTCAATGTACTGAAGAATAATGAGTGAGGAAACATTATTGATAACAAATTCATTTTTTTGTTGAGTGCGCAGTCTCATGGAGTGCAAATGTATGAAATGGCCCAATATTTGAGACATCATAGGTATGAATATTTGACTGGACATCCAGGGACAAAAGTTAGTCTAGTAAGATGAATAGAGGAATGCATGGAAGTGTTGCAAGGAATTAACACTACATGTCATATTTAGAGTAAAACCAAATCAGAAATCTATGTTGAATTAACACATTTTATGCTGCTACAGGTATCACACAATCCAAAGAACTTCTCAATGACCCTACACTATTGGATTTATATGTATTATACCACATTGTGACTGATATATTCAAATGTAAACTGTGATTGAGTGTTTATACAATTAGATGATTTGTTCATATCTATTTGCTAAACATAATCAGGCAGAAGATGTAATGGCACATATGTTCATGACTGTACTAATGGCCTGCAACCTGAATTTTGTTTTTCTTTTTTACAAAACTGGAAAAAGCATCAAACCTTGGTACTGATTGACAAGGCCCATAACTCTTGTTAATCAGAGTGATAATTCCTCTTAGAAAGATTGCCACTCAGAGATAATTCCTCTCAGATAGATACTGCCTGTCAAAGATAATTCCTCTGAAAGAGAAAATGCCTCTCAGAGGGATATTGCCTCTCAGAATAATAATACCTCAAGTTTTGATGTTTCATAAAATAGAAATGTGATGGTTCTGATCTGTGTAAAATATGGAGAAAGTACTCACAGAATATAGGGATCCTAATGGAAAACTGTCAAGCTGGGTTTCAATTTCATCTAGAGTTTTTGGTCCTTGAGATTTGGTCTGAAAGAGAAAGAAATGTATTTTAAAATATGCAATTATTAAAAAATGTCGCTGTCAACAAAATAAAAAAAAAAAATCACATAGACATGCTTTCCACAGCAGTTTACCTCCCTTTGGTAGGATAGCACCACTGCTACAGCACTAAATATGGTGGTAAAATTCCACTGAGAGAAAACCATACATTTTGACAATAAATATTTAGACTGCATTTTAAACTGGTGGTAAAATTCCACTGAGAGAAAACCATACATTTTGACACAAAATTATTAGACTGCATGTCTGTTATTTTCTGCCTAATGCACACCTGGAACATGTTCGAAATTCTTTCATTCTTGACTTGTAGTAATGTAGCAAAGGGCTGACTATATTTCAAGACAGCAAGCAGCAGCTGTCAATGATGTCTCAGTGAAGTGCATCAGTTCAGCGATATAGGATGGTTGTATTTCCTTCATTTTTTAAAATTGAGTTTCAATATGTGACAGAAGACATGAGGTCCTGACAATGTGATGATTTACTAAAGCTAAAGACAATGTACAAAGGTTTATGGTCTAGATTACAACAGAGTAAAAACAGCCTACCAGCAGCAATATATTCTGAAAAAGTGTGATCATACAGCCCCACAATAAAATAATGATATTTAATGCAAATGAAATTTAATTTCTCAAACTGTAATTATAGCTGAAGGAATTCAATATCACAACTCACTTATATATGCTAGTGCCAATGGATATGCTAGTGCCAGCATAAGTTTACAGCATTTATAGCACACATACATACAACAGATGGTATGAAATACAACATGGTTTCACCAAAGTGCTGGAAAAGACATCCAGAAATGCTCTAAAAAGCTGTAAACCTGGCTAATACACCATTAAAGAGTAGTACATGCTAACTATCAGTATATACTCTTGCTTGTACTTTAAAATACACTATTGAAGATCTAATGAGAGGTGCTCTTTGCAGATAAAACTTACCCATACAATATCTGTCATCTGGTCAGTAGTATACAGAGAACATTTCTTTTTCTTTGTTATTACACATATATTTCAATATGTGGTATAAGAAAACATTTTAATCAGTGGTCAACCCAGGAGTTCAAATATATATAAATATATTTGTGTACTGCATGATTCATTATATCCTGTATTTACATTGAAAAGAAAATTATCTTTTTATTATAAACTAATCTTGCTTCCTGAATCAAAGTTTCAAAGATGAAGCTCACTTGTCTGCACACGACCCCCACCAACCAATTTGTAAGATCATCTCAATTTCAATTGCTGATCATAGAAATATCAGATTTTTGACAGAATTGTTGACTTAATAAATTATATTTTTGGCAAGCAAGTCCAACTGAATGATGCAACACGCCAGGTTTTTCAAATTGTTATCAAGCTAGTAAATGGGGCATATCTTCAGAAAAAAGGAAACAATGATGAAACACATATCTTCAGCCAAATATCATATCCATGCTTGGGGGATAATGCAGTTTTTGGTCACAAAATGCTAGTTTTCTTGCTGCAGACAGTAATTCTACTGACACATACAATCAAGCTTTGCATAGCATGATGGGAAGGCTTATTTTGTCTTACATGAAAATATAAGCAAATATTTTTAAAATGCAGGAATTAGACAATATGAAAATGATTTCAACAATATTTTTTTGCATGTTACATTTAAATATACAAAACATTGCAGCTCTATTATAGTGTTCAATATCTGTTAAGTTGGATTGTACTCTAAGATGCTAAAATACACCCAACTACACTGCTGATGCTGTGACAAATGTATGTGTACCACAGTGTAGTACATACTAACCTCTATGGATTCAGTATATTCCAAGTACATTTTCTCCACAGCCTCTTTGTAAGAGCCAGGCCAGACTCTGGATGGTTTTACCTCACTGTCTTTCTTGATCTCTTCATAGCCACTGACTTTTCCTTTCAATCTTTTACTCTTTTCTTCATTTTTCTTAGAATTTTTATTTTTCTCTTGGAGATCTTTTTCTGAACCACCCTCCACAACATCATTTTTCTTGCAAGTATCCGAGTCTGGCATATTTTCCATGGATTTATTGCATACTTTTTCACTATTCTTGACATTATCTATTTCTGGTTCATTCTTTTTGGAATCATCAGGTTCATTAACTTGCTGTCTTTCATTTTCATTACTTTCCTCATCTTTAAACTTGAGTGCTGTTTTAAGAACTGACTGAAATGAATAAGCAGATATTTTATGAATTCTGTCAAAATGTGCAAATGCAAAATTTCTAAACAGATTTAAGAGGTTGTTATTAAATATACATACTGCAAATAATCAAAACAATATTCAATAATTATACATGAATTACACAACAAGTAACAAAAGCCATCAAAGGGACTGAACTCTTTCTTTACACAAATCCCTGTTAAGATGGTTTCTTCTTTCTACTTCTGAATACTTACACTATCTATGATATTCTTGAGAAATTCCATCAAATTAAATTTGATAAAAAATATTGTCTTACATCTCTGACAATTTTTTGAGTGAAATATATTTCGTAAATACCACTTACTTGATCATAATACCTTAGCAGCACAATCAATACTTTGCAAATCCAACCCTCCCAGGCAAAGACTGACTAGCTATGGAAGCTTAAAACTGTCTGTCCACAAAGGTTGCATTCTCACCAAGTAATCTTCCCTTGATATAGCACTGGCACAAAATCCTGTGTGTACCAAAGTTACTACTGGAGCAGAATAGACACTCTCCTGGTAGGATGCAATTGAGAAGTCACTGGGAGGGTGTGTCTGTATTATGATTAGGTAAGTATTATCAAACAAACATATTTTAGTTTCTTTTTCAAATATGCAGCATGATCATAATACTTTAGGAGAATAAGTAAGAGGTGGAGGGAGTTATATCCCTTACCCCAGAGACAGGTCATTTCCACTTAGGCAGCTTCTAAATCTTGATATACCCAGTTGGAGAACTGACTCCACATCAAGGAAATGCTGATAAACAACATGGGAAGATAGCCTGCTGTACTGATATGGGTGCCAGCAGGTCTAAGTGAGCATTTGGGGATGAAAGAAACTTGAGAAAGTCAACTCTATCACAGTATCAGCCATGGAATAGCTATGCTTAAAGCCAACTCTATCACAGTATCAGCCATGGAATAGCTATGCTTAAAGCCAACTCTATCACTGTATCAGCCATGGAATAGCTATGCTTAAAGTCAACTCTATCACTGTATCAGCCAGGGAGTAGCTATGCTTAAAGTCAACTCTATCACTGTATCAGCCAGGGAGTAGCTATGCTTAAAGTCAACTCCATCACTGTATCAGCCAGGGAGTAGCTATGCTTAAAGTCAACTCTATCACTGTATCAGCCAGGGAATAGCTATGCTTAAATTCAACTCTATCACTGTATCAGCCAGGGAATAGCTATGCTTAAATTCAACTCTATCACTGTATCAGCCAGGGAATAGCTATACTTAAAGTCAACTCTATCATTGGAATAGCTATGCTTAAAGTCAACTCTATCACTGTATCAGCCAGGGAGTAGCTATGCTTAAAGTCAACTCGATCACTGTATCAGCCAGGGAATAGCTATGGTTAAATGCAGTACTTGCCACAACTACAGTAACCTCATGAGACAAAATGCATAACAATATTTGCTCTTGGGTTAATTTATACATGCAACCTATCTCTCTTTCAAGGGTACATATAAATGATGTCTCCCTCTTTGAACCAGCCTGGTTCTTTATATGTACCACTTCAAAGCCATCACTGAATCATGTAGATATAAGACTCTGTGTTGAAGAATTCAGGTTGGAAAGAGGTTTCAGTGCTAAAGACCAATTGCGCATGAGTGGTAGCCTTTCCTGGTAATGAAAACTGAGTCGCTCAATAGTGATATTGACCATCCAGATGAAACTGCTGATATTGTAGGTCAACCAGGAAAGCATGTATTTCACTGACCCAGCCTTCAATAGCTATGATGAGCACAAAGCAGGTGAACCAACAATGCTCTCAAGTGCTGTTCTAACAGTGACTTATTCAACCCATTAGAACCCATGATGAATTCTACTTCATGCACTAAGCCCATGTCTTAAGCAAACTCTAAATTAGCCAAGAAATCAGAAGGTCTTTGTCTTCTTCTATATCCTCTCTTCCATGATGACAGTGTGTCTGAGCTTGTGAAGCAGTATCATTTTATCATGATGGAAGCTAGCTTTCTCACTTAATGGAGCCATAGTATAAAGTAGCTATTTGGGGTATTGATGCCTTAATTGGATGAATGTGTCCTCACTTGCATCACTGTGAGAAACTTCTCCATTTCCCCATATATGCTTTCAAATTGGTGGATCTTCTCACCACCTGTTCTGAGAACTGATGGCTTGTTTGATATGCTGTAGATGGGCAAGTTCAACCTATCTGGGTTAGGATGAAATTCCTGCCACCACAGTTGGTTGAGCAGGTGAGAAAAGGTCATGATTTTCCTTGGAATTTCCACTGTCTGATGTAACAAGTCACCCATGATTTCCCAATTGAGGATAATATGACGCTCCTATTCCCTCACTTTTGCAAGAGTTTTGGGTTGTGAGGTGTTGGAGGGTAAGCTTAAGAGACTTCCAAACAAAGGAAAGAGCATCATCTGCCCCAGCCTAAAGATCTGGGATTCATAAGAAAAGGAAAAAGGTTGGGAATTTTGTGTTCCACCTCATTACAAATACATCCACCTGTGGTTGATCGCAGCAGGTAGAGATTCTATTGAATCCCATGGGATGAAGCAACCATTTGGCTTGCATTAGTTGATTCCCTTGGGGCTATGAGTCCAATAATATATTTAGTTTGCCCGTAATGTGATGGACTTCAATGTGGACCCCCTGGTATTGTTGTTATTGTTGTTATAGGGTTTAACGCCATTTTTCAGCAGGAGATAGGCTATACATGGCGGCCAGTATTAATGGTGGAGGAAGAACCCTGGACAACCCTGGGAAGAACCACCGACCCACAAGAAGCTACTGGCAGGCTTTCTCACGTACCCACGTTAGCCGCCTGGTATTGTAAGTGGTGTGTGTGTGTGTGTATATATATATATATATATATATATATATATATATATGTATGTATGTATGTATCTCTCTCTCTCTCTATATATATATATACACACACACACACCACTCCCTCGATAACTCACGCCCTGATAACTTGCAAACCTGCTTATAATGCGGAGTCGGGCATGGATCCAATTTTTTAAACCAGAAAACACCTAAAATTTGATCCCCATTTGTTGAACCTGAAGAAAATCGCAATCAAAATTGGTAAAGGAAACTATGATATATCGCTCGTTTTATCGTTGAAAACAGTACATAGGACCTGAAAATTTTAATCAGTGTTATGAAATATCAACTTTAAAATGAAATCATAAAATTTGTTACATTTTCTTTCCAACGACATTCATAATACACCATAATTAATGATATTCAAGGAAATTTTGATCAATGAAAATATCACGCCTAGTGGAGGCAGTACTTTAATAAATAAATACCAATTAAATATTTTTTTTATCAATTAAAATTTGTGTTCTAGTTCTATCTTTTAGTTCCTTTTAAGTGTAATCATCATAAATGCAATGTGTTCTCTTGTAATTAAATGTAAAATGTGTCAATCTACCATAACAGCTATGTCTGATCATTTCTCTGAGAACCTAATTAAGTGCCGACTGTATTTTGATATTAGACTAGCGGAAGCATCTGTTGGATTGTTGCATTAAATAAAGAGCGAGTCTCCTTTTCTATTATCCTGTTAATTATGTCTTTTGAATCAAATAAAGGAGGTGGAGTAAACAAAAAAGTTAAAAGGTATACAAATCCTACATGTTTAAGAACCAGCGGCCCCGGTTGTATGTCGGTTAACTCATTTCAGTTAATCAATCGAACACTTATAGAAAATGCTATTGTGTGTGTAATCTAATTAAACTAACTTAAATTAACCTACTCAATTAAAACTGTGATTAAAGATAGCAAGGCAACCAAGTGAAATGAGTACTTCATAAAATAAAGACCTTTGTTTCACAGATACAGGCCATTGTGGGGAAAACTAGTGCAAGAGAATTCCTGAATTCGCACGTAGAGATATCCTCAAGGAAGATAAGAAGTTTCACTGTTACTTGCAATAAAATCACAGAATCAATATTTTACTAATTGAACAATTCAAAAATTGAGTTTCAACGTAGATGATTGTCTCACGAATGATGCGTTTTATTTAATAAAAAGGAATCTTGTTTGGTAGTATATCAACAGTTAGTCAGGTTCCCTACTTCGTAGAGTCCTTGTTTAAAAAAATACTATAGACACCACTCCGGGAACCTGACTAATCAGCAAAACAAAAAGCTGTGATATAATACATGAATGTTTTCACATACCATGTTGGTTGATGAAACCAGTTGTAATCATGTTATTGATCTTTCAGATGTTGGACATTTTGAAAATAAATGTAATTTATACAGAATAATGAACAACTTCATCAGAAAAAGCACTTTATTGACAATTTTTCTTGACACAATTATAAATCGAGGATTCATTCATTAAACAGCCCAGTTTCCCCCCCTCCAACCCTGCAGTTCTATGGTTGTCCAGTGGTTTTTTTTTTTGAGGTCCCTTGGTAACTCGCACCCTTGCTTATAGTGCGGTCTATATTTTTGGACCCCAATGTGCACGAGTTATCGAGGGCAAGGTATGTGTGTGTGTATATATATATATATGAACATTTCCAACTCTTTTTTTTTTCCTGTCAGATACTACATTAAAATAAGAGAATATTTAGTTCCAGTTAATTCTATGTCTTTTTTAACTTGCATGCTAAATACAGTAAATATCATCAAACAAACAATTACATTTTAGGCCCTTTCAAAATCTTTATACTAGGATGTATTTTGACAGTGATGTCCAAAACATCTCTCTATGATTTTGACACTGATGTCCAAAACATCTCTCTATGATTTTGACAGTGATGTCCAAAACATCTCTCTATGATTTTGAAAACAACCTAGTCCACGTTTTCTTGAAAAATGCACAGAAGCACCAAAGTCCAGTGTAAAATGTAGAAGAAATTCAAAAATCTTAAATTCAGGAAACTGGAAATCTAATGACAGAATCTGACTATTGAGAGCTCTGTCAGCAAAACTGATGGACTCTGGCATCTCTGTGAATCAATTAACTCTTTGGGAAAACAGAATGCTCAACCTACTTATTTTCATATTTGTTTCCTACCAATAGGTGGTTTTTGTTTTGAAACATTTGCTGCAATTAAAAAAGAGACTGAAGTATATCATGAAAGTGACCAATTTATTAAGGGTTGCTCCAGTGAAACATACATGGGACCCAGAGAAGGCACTTTCAATTTGGAATAGTCACACACTGTTGCAATATTTTAGAATTCTGTGTTTTCATATGGACTCTTCATGTAATCAAAGTACCCTGGCATATGTGTTTATAAAACTGTCTTCCCTGGGTTCCATGTATATTTAAATGAATCATCCCTAACAGTGAATCCAAATATATTATATATATTAAATACTTTCTAATTGTAGACTCATATACTGATTCACACATAACGCATGATCTAATTGGCTAGCGGGTTGATGGAATTTGTAATACAATAACTGGTTGGACACCCTAGACCAAGGTGTCAAGTCCTATGGCAAAATAAGAGCTATAGAGCAAGGTTAAACTATACTTACCAGTCGGTATCTGTAAGTTTTGGTATCTGGGTTCTGCACAGAAAAGTGTGGACAAGGAAATGCATAGATGTGTCCCCTGTTGTCAGCGAAAAATATCATATTCAACCAGTTTGACCACCCAAGTGACTGAAATGATGAAGAGACAAATTATTGACAAGTTACTCATTTAAATGCATTATGCTGCTTGCTGATATTACATTTATGTATGAATTATGTAATCATTATGTGTAACTGCTTGTTGATATTATATTTATGTATGAATTATGTAATATTGTATGTAACTGCTTGTTGATATTACAATTATGTATGAATTTTGTAATCATTATATTGTTGATATTATATTTATGTATGAATTATGTAATCATTATATGTAACTGCTTGTTGATATTACAATTATGTATGAATTTTGTAATCATTATATGTAACTGCTTGTCAATATTACAATTATGTATGAATTTTGTAATCATTATAGAATTATGTAATCATTATATGTAAACACTTCTTGATAATATAGTTATGTATGAAGTATGTAATATTTTATGTAACTCAATTATATAAGAATTATGTAATATTAGGCGGATGCTCTAACCACTAGGCCACCGGAGCGGTCCCAAAAGGTGAATTAAGTATTATAACTGTTGAAAAAAGCTAATGAATGACAAATCTGGCTGTATGTGTCCTTAGCCATGACAATGAAGCTTTTGACAAATCTATTGAAATGTTCAACTCAACTTGCATGCTTTTAAAAAAAACATAGACTATACCCCAGCCCCAACAAAAACCCCATAATGAAAATGAAGTGGAGTGTCAGTATGAACAGATACTTGTTTTTCATAACTCGTGTAATAAATTGATTGAAAATATGTATTTTATTGGTCTATGTAATAAATTGATTGAAAATATATATTTTATTGGTCCATCTAATAAATTGATTGAAAATATGTATTTTATTGGTCCATGTAATAAACTGATTGAAAATATCTATTTTATTGGTCCATGCAGTTATCTTATTGGTCCAGACTGTATACTGGTCAATACAGGTATTTTATTGGTCCAGAAACAGACAAAACAATTCACTGTTGAATGGAAATGTGTATGCTGTGTCTTCTATTCTAAATGGTAATGGCCTTTGAAACAATACATTCAATTAATGAACCATGCATGATCACAAAATAATACATTCATTGGATGAACCATGCATGATACTAAAATGATACATTCATTTGATGAACCATGCATGATCACAAAATGATACATTCATTTGATGAACCATGCATGATTCCAAAATGATACATTCATTTGATGAGCCATGCATGATTCCAAAATGATACATTCATTGGATGAAACATGCATGATTCCAAAATGATACATTCATTTGATGAACCATGCATGATCACAAAATGATACATTCATCTGATGAACCATGCATGATTCCAAAATGATACATTCATTTGATGAGCCATGCATGATTCCAAAATGATATATTCATTTGATGAACCATGCATGATCACAAAATGATACATTCATTTGATGAACCATGCATGATTCCAAAATGATACATTCATTTGATGAACCATGCATGATTCCAAAATGATACATTCATTTAATGAACCATGCATGATTCCAAAATGATACATTCATTTAATGAACATGCTTGATTCCAAAATGATACATTCATTTAATGAACATGCATGATTCCAAAATGATACATTCATTTGATGAATCATGCATGATTCCAAAATGATATATTCATTTAATGAACCATGCACAATTCCAAAATTATACAATCAATTGATGAACCATACATGATCACAAAATGATACATTTATTTAATGAACCGTGCACAATCCCAAAATGAAACGTTCATTTGATGAACCATGCATGATCCCAAAATGATACAGTCATTTGATGAACCATGCATAATCCTAAATTGATGCATTCATTTGATGAACCATGCATGATTCCAAAACACTTCATTGATGAACCATGCATGATCCTAAATCTATACATTCAATTAATGACAAATTATAAATTGTTATATGTTTTCTTTACAACAACATTTTCTATTTCAAAACTCAACTTAATCTTATTAAGACTGATTACAATTCATATAAAGCAATCAATATCTCCATTAAATGTTATATAAAATTCGTACAAATTTTGCACAATTCATGCAATTGAGTGCCCTGGCAGCATCTCTGTATTTATCTGTGCTGACTTAACCAGATAGCAATATTATGGACAGCAAGGAAGTGTTGACTTACCCAGACAGAATAATAATGGGCAGTATGCAAGTGTTCACTTACCCAGATGTCGGTATTATGAACAGCAAAGGCTGACTTACCCAGATGGCTGTACTGTGGACAATAAAGTGTTGGCTTAACCAGATGGCTGTACTGTGGACAATAAAGTGTTGACTTACCCAGATGGCTGTATTGTGGACAATAAAGTGTTGACTTACCCAGATGGCTGTATTGTGGACAATAAAGTGTTGACTTACCCAGATGGCTGTATTGTGGACAATAAAGTGTTGACTTACCCAGATGGCAGCATTGTGGACAATAAAGTGTTGACTTATCCAGATGGCTGTACTGTGGACAATAAAGTGTTGACTTACCCAGATGGCTGTATTGTGGACAATAAAGTATTGACTTACCCAGATGGCAGCATTGTGGACAACAAAGTGTTGACTTACCCAGATGGCTGTATTGTGGACAATAAAGTGTTGACTTACCCAGATAGCAGCATTGTGGACAGTAAGGAAGAAGATATTATTTCTCATCAGATCCTCTCGAAGGTTGCATTTTAAGTGCCCTGCTTCCACAAATCTCCCTCTGTTGCTAATCATTCTAAATATATTATAGGAAAAAATACAAATTATTAGAACTTTAAATTTAGACACCTTGAAAACCATCATAGTGGCTGGCAGGGAGCTTTCAAGTTAGACACCTTGTAAAGCGTTATAGTGGCTGGCAGGGAGCTTTCAAGTTAGACACCTTGTAAAGCGTTATAGTGGCTGACTTGTAAGGACCTATAATAGTCACATGATATGCAGAGACTGGTGTAGATGGGTGATAATTCAAGCCCCTCATCCCTGTTTAGTGAAGGTCAAGGAGGCAATCAAAATATGACAGCAGAGGCCAACACTAAACAGGGACAAGGGGCTTGAATTACCACCCATCTACACCAGTCTCCTTGTATCACATGACCATTATAAGTGATGTGATCAACATTAGTCACTGATGAACACAGTGTGATATTGCCAAACATTTCAAATTCTAAGATATTTATGCTCTGAGTTTGGGAAATTACTAATAATCATGAAATGTCCTGAGCAAAAAAGCAATCTTTTTGTTCCATCAAAATACAGTTCAGAACCTGTGTAATTTCATGCAAGAGCCTGCCAAACAAATGACAGCTGCTTATACCTCAGAAATGATATATATTTTGTTGAAGAATTCATGAAAGAGGTTATTTCTCAGTAGATTTTTGAATTTTTGTCTCTAGGAAATGCTCATGGATGAACATGACAGATGAAGGACCATACAAATGGCTCACTTGACCTTACAGCTGGATAAAAACTAATGAAAACATCTAAAAATGTGACCAATTATTGGCAATAAAAACAATCTAACTTTACTGAATTTTACAACACACACAGTAGCATTACAAATAAATGTATACTAAATGCATAGTGGATTCATTCTGCAGGCATCCAAATTTAGTCTACAGAGAAGCATTAAAAGTTTTGGCAAGATATATTTTCGCAATTGCAGATAATGGAAGGGTTTCATTTTAGTGGGAATGACCAGATGTGCACTGTCTGTGATGTGACCATATAATATACAATCCAAATGCAGTAAAGACACTCACGCCATGGCATCATCAGATGCACTCAAAGCTCCAGGGTACAAAAGGGGCCACTCTACTTCATTGAAGGCGCTATATTTATCCTTGCATATTGGATACTCTGTGTTGTCCAAGCACCAAAATTTCAAAAATTTGTCATCACTTGCTGTAACAAAATAATTTTCAGACATTTTTGACCAGTCACACCCTCTAACAACTCGGCTATGTGCATGGAAAGAGTGAAAGGGGAATAACTCTTGGTTGACTCGTAGCATGAGGGAGGATGTGCACAGATCCCATATTCTTACAGTGCCTGAAATCATAAATATCAAATAAATAGAAGTCATGAAGGAATGATTTATTACTGAAAAGGCCAGGCTATATGCCTATACATACAAATACACCTTATCAGGTCATATACTGTGGATATTCATATGAATACAAATTCATACAATATAAATATAAATCACACACACACGCACACACACACACACACACATATATATAATTGGGTTACATATACATACATACACCTAATCAGATTAATACTGTACACACTCAAATAAATACACCTATATCAGATTAATACTGTACAAACTCAAATAAATACACCTATAAAGTTCATATACTGTGCACACATGCACGCACACACACACACACACACACACACACACACAACCAGATTATATATAGTACATATGTAAATACACTAAAAATACACTAAACCAGAGGTCTGCTCTGGTGGCCTAAGTGGTTAGAGCATCCGCCTTGGATGCGGGAGGTCACAGGTTTGAACCCCCCCGAGTCGTATCAAAGACTTATAAAAATGGCACTTGCACCCGCCTTGGCACTCAGTGTTAAGAGGTTAGTGTTAGGACTAGCTGGCCTGGTGCAAGGATAATGTGACTGGGTGGGACATGGTGCTACATGTCTGTGGCATGATGCTCTAGTGCTAGACATGACTATGAACTGCCACACTGCAGACATTGTAGCAATATGGCTGGAAAAGTGTTAAAGCTACATCAAAAATAAAAAATCCACACACACACTAAATCTGATAATATACTGTACATATGCATACAAATACACACAATTAGATCATACATTGCACAAAGACATACAATACACCTTTTCAGATCTTATACTATACATATGCACATGTTACCATTGTCTTCTGAGGCAACTTTATACAGCATGCACTACATACACTTCAATTTTACATACCATCAGAAAAGCCTCCCATCATGTACTGGTGATTGTTGGCACTCTGCCAAGCTAGACTGGAGCATGTGATTGGATGGCTAGATGGATTCCGACTGGGTTTGAGGGTCAGTACAGGCTGTGCATGGTACACCATAGGTGGTCCCCCTTCTATTTTCTGCTGAGACATACTGCTGGGGTGAGGTACACTGAAATTATATGTGAAAGGGAAGCTATTAATGATGTGTGCATCACAGAAGGCCAGGATCACTACAATTTGTTCAGCTGGGCTTTAAACAGACAAAGTTAGTGGAATTTTGAATCAGGGGACGTAAATGAGGGTGAAGAATGCTAGAAATTCAATTCACTCAAGGTCTCCTCAATATAAAAGTGCAAGATGCAAATTTGTGATATCCAATATTCTTAACTAAAGTTGTATTACAGAAACCAAATGAAGAGGAAAAGTCAAGGGTCCTAATTCATGTCTTTTGAATCCAATATTCCATAAAGTTGTGCTACAGAAACCAAATGAAGAGGAAACATCAGAGGTCATAACTCTTGCAAATGAAAATGTTGAACACTGAAATAAAATTAATTCAAGGTCTTCTCAGTATAATAATGAAATGAAATCCTTGCTAAAGTGATGCTGCAGAAACTAAAGTCAGCAGGACATACGATCAGGAGCCATAACTCCAGTAAATTCCAGCAAAATAATAAATCAAATTCTATCTAGGTCTCATCAGCATTACACTGAATTACAAAATGTGTTTAAATTCCTTCAAAATTCCCTTGGGGGAAATGAAATTGCTGAAATATGGACAGCTGGAATGACTGACAGCTGTTATTGCTAAAGGGTTCCACTAATTTCATCAAGTGGGGTCCAAATTATAAAGGGCTCCATTGACTTTGTCAAGTGGGGTCCAAATTACCAAGAACTCTGCTGACTTCATCAAGTGCAGTCCTAATTATGTTTCATGTATTAGGCTGAGGTATATTTTATTTACATTTATCTGAAACCCGTGTATGTTACCCTCTGTAAGTTGTTACAATTATATTGATCAAAGAACACAATTGTTTTTTTACACCACCCATAATTAAAAATGTTAGTGTATTCCACTTTCAGTTGCAACTTTTTTCAGGAGACACAGAGATTTGTTATTTTGGGCAGATTTTTCACATTTCCACAAAAAGCAAGCATTAAGCAAGGTCAGGAACCCATCCAAACATATCATGATATATTTGCTTTATTAATTATTTCATCACAAATGTTTAGAGTGAACGTGATATTCATGGGTTACTGACATTAAACAATGTACATCTTAAGTAATGACCTATCTCCTAACTGACAAGTTGTCATTGTATTGCTTTGACAAGTTGCCATTGTATTGCTTTGACCAGTTGACATCATATTGACATGACAAGTTGTCATTGTATTGCCTTGACAAATTGAAATTGTATTGCCTCAACAAGTTGCCATCATATTGCCTTGACCAGTTGCTGACATATTGCCTAATCAACTGAACAAAATTATCATGAGAACCAAAATAAAGTAAAACACAAAATTTTGAGTGCTTTTACAAGGATGGCCAATCTAAAAGTTCCTTACAAATGTTAATATTATCCATGCAGTTGGCACTCTATGAATTCTGCACAAATCACATATCCTTTTACAACTTACTTGGTCCTCCACTTGCCTTGGCATTAAGTAATCTGCTTGTCAACATGGATGAAGCAACTTATTAAAATGACCCATGCGTTAAGTCAGAAAGTTGTTCATAAAAGTGACCCATGTGTAAAGTCAGGTAGTTACTATTCATAAAGGTGACCCACACGTCAAGTCAGCTGTTCATAAAAGTGACCCATGTGTTAAGTCAGGGAGCTGTTCATGAAAGTGACCCATGTGTTAAATCTGGGAGCTGTTCATAAAAGTGACCCATGTGTTAAGTCAGTGAGCTTTGTACTAACTGATGTCAAAACAACATTGTAACAATCCATTAAAACATACTCTAACTGTGGGTTATCTCCCTTGCAGACAATAACACTGCTGTCTAAACCCTGTAATTTTAATGGTAAAATGCCATCTGGAGAAAAATCTGTGCCATAATGTATCACACTCAGTTCTGACTGCTTTTGATCAAATATTTTATACCAACATACTTGTATCTTGACTTGTCTCTCTCATTATATGTATTGTGCTATGACATCAGCACAGATGAAGTTCCTTTTCATAATAGCCTTCCAAATCACTGTTCAATGCCACTGTCAAAAAGAACATGATATAAACAGTAAAAAAACCCCTTTACATTACTGAACTTTAATGATTGACACATACCTATAAATTCTTATCGTCGAGTCACTGCAAGAAATGGCAAGGAGTCCTAGACGTAAGACCACTGATTGTTCCTGTAGAAATAGAGTGCAAAGCCTGAGTACACGTAAGATCACCAAACAATTACCAAATTATACAGAATTTTGTGACCATATTGACACCCATACACCATGAGCTAATGGAAAAAGGTGTATAGGGTTCAAGACTTCTAACAGTGCACAAACTACTAACAAGGAGTTACTACATCAAAAACTATTTAGGCAACATGCTAACTCTTTTCAATAATGTGCAAATCTCTGAGCTGCTGTTATTGGTTTATTGATAATGTGCAAATCTCTGAGCTGCTGTTATTGGTTTATTGATAATGTGCAAATCTCTGAGCTGTTGTTATTGGTTTATTGATAATGTGCAAATCTCTGAGCTGCCATTATTGGTTTATTGATAATTTGCCAATCTCTGAGCTGCCATTATTGGTTTATTGATAATGTGCAAATCTCTGAGCTGCCATTATTGGTTTATTGATAATGTGCAAATCTCTGAGCTGCCATTATTGGTTTATTGATAATGTGCAAATCTCTGAGCTGCCATTATTGGTTTATTGATAATGTGCAAATCTCTAAGATTCATTATTGGTTTATTGATAATGTGCAAATGTCAAAAATGCCATTATTGGTATATTGAAGGATTTTAATACTTATTCAAGGTCTACAAAAAAGCACTTGCTGTAGCAGATGCCTGAGTACATGTAAGATCATGCCCCCCCACCCCCACCCCATTCTGCAGAATTACTGATGATTTAGCCTTGTTTAATTAAAAACTAGCTTTTTATGCAAGGATAATGTCCACTAATGACAAACCACAAAGTAACTTATTTCCATACATAATAAGGTCATTTCATATATTTTAATCATAAATCAGATTTCAGTTTTTCAAATGGAGGTTGTCCACCATTTTCTTTTACCCAATTGTGTGTTGCCAGTCATTAGGAGACTTACACCCTGAATATAACTCATAGTCAAGTGTTATCAACTTGGAATTCTTATTGAGTACCTTTTAATAGAAATAATTCAATATCTTGATATTTAACCAATCATATTCCTGAAATTTTCTTAATAAGGTTAAAAAAATCATGTAAAACTTACAGTGGTTAGCATTACTACAAAAAATAGCATGGACACAATTAAGTAACCAATTTTATTTCAATTAAAGCCCTTATTACCAAATCATCTAAATAATACTGAATATTGAAAGATAGTGGTCCTAAACATTGCTGGCTTCCATCAAAATCAGATAATACCAAAGTTTCATCACATTATAAGCCATGTGATTTCTCCCTTGAATAGTGAAACCATGCCACTTTTCACATGTGTAAGAATTAATCTGATGTTGATCAGCAACATCCATGGGTAAACCAATTTTAGTTGAAAGCTGGACCACAAGATTTGATGACATCACTGTTGTAAACATAAGAAGCTAACACCATGCTATGTTGGACTGTCTTTAGTCCAAGTTCACCCTTCAAAGCATTCCTGCACCTCAGCAGGTCACCAATATTCACCTAAGTCTTAGTTTTATCTAAGACACACTTTCTCTTCTCACAGCCACTTAAAGTGGGAATGCCTCACTTCACTCCCTCTAGAATTAATTTGTGTGCCATGTGCAAATGTTGTTATTAGATTAGTCATTAACAGAATTTGTTAAAAATATCACATCGCTACTTTTGAAGCACTCCCAAAAAGGAATGGAATTAAAAGCATTTTTGTTGATGGAATGAAGGGGTGGCACCTCTTAATTCTAAACTGAATATTTGAACATTGTTTAAACTTAACATCTTCATTATTTCAAAGAATGGTTTATGTCAGACAACTTTTTTAACAAATCATTTCCTTCCTTCCAAACTTTTAGTTAGAAAGTAAGAATGATGAAATTTATGAAAAATGGCAGCATTAGAGCTTTAAAAAAGTCTTATTTTGTTTACTGAACATAAATGATCAAAATCAGTCTTCACACTAATGGATTATCACGACTACTCCAAGTATTGTAACAAATGGACAGTTTCATTATATACTGATTCTCTCATTTACTAATGAATGGACAGTTTGATTATATACTGATTCTCTCATTTACTAAGGAATGAACATTGTCATTATATACTGATTTTCTCATTTACTAAGGAATGGACAGTGTCATTATATACTGATTCTCTCATTTACTAAGGAATGGACAGTGTCCTTATATACTGATTCTCTCATTTACTAAGGAATGGACAGTGTCGCTATATATCAATTGTCTCATTTACCAAGGAATGGACAGTGTCATTATATACTGATTCTCTCATTTACTAATGAATGGACAGTGTCATTATATACTGATTTTCTCATTGACTAAGGAATGGACAGTGTCCTTATATATTGATTCTCTCATTTACCAAGGAATGGACAGTGTCGCTATATATCGATTGTCTCATTTACTAAGGAATGAACAGTGTCATTATATACTGATTCTCTCATTTACCAAGGAATGGACAGTGCCATTATATACTGATTCTCTCATTTACTAATGAATGTTGATGCTATATTTATGCCACCAACTATCCCACACCTTGGATCTATTATTAGACAATCGACTGCTGGATTTAAACTAACTTCTAAAAGATCAAACTAAATATTCAACAGGTGTGCAAAAATTATTTGCAAGCCCTACTTTTGTTTAATTTGATATCACCCATATTTTAGAAAATCTCATATATTTTTCAAATTGGGCTGGGGTGTAGCAAATTCCACACCCAAATTTTATATATATATATATATATATATATATATATATACACACACACACACACACACACACAAATACATACACACACACTGATACACATGTAGCTTTTTTACGTCGCTGACTAATTTTAAGCCAGAAGAATCCGTCTTTCTTTTCAATACAAAAGCATAAGAACATGCATGTCATAAACATAATACTGTCATATCCAGTGTCCGTGAGTGCACACACATGCAATAGGCACATTCTGCATGGCTTTCTCACATGAGTAAACTGTGCTACACATAAACAGAAATGACATAATCTACAAACCATGCCAGAAAAGGTGTTATTATGACTCTTCTGTCCATGTGGAAAAAAACATTCTCTAACCTGTGATTGACTGGGGTTGTTTGGTGACTGCCAGCAGCCTGATGGACACCACTTCATGTCTGTCACAAAACCATAGTCATGTGCAATACCAAATTCCATTTGGGGGACAGCTGATCCCTCTGCCCTGCAACAGAAGAGACGGGACATGGGGGATTTAGTGCTTTTCCTATGAAACGCCAATGAGGAGTAGGGATGGGAGCACAGAAACCCAAATTTTTCATTGGACCCCCAGTTCTAAAACTAACGTTTGTTTTTCACTCAAGCTGTCTCCAGTTCTGACACCAAGGGGATTTTTGACTGTTAATCTTGCACCACTAGGGGCAACACAATGGAATAAAAACCATATAATGCTGTCTAAAGAGGGGAGGCGCCTCTACATTGGAAAAAGCACAGAATTTCAGAATATCTACCAAGCTGGGTTTATGATAGACATATGGGTAATAACTTGATAGAGCAGTGTTTCATGTGTTTGCTGTTTTACTCTGAATCTGCAATGTTTAATGGTAAGTGGACATAATGAAAATATGCACATACATTTATAAAACATTACTAATTTGTTCAAATCAATATTGTATGAAAATTTAAAGAACATCATTCATATCTAAGAGATGAGGGGCACACGCTGGCCAATATGACAATTTTTCACACCACACTAGTAAAACTAATAAGCCTTACTGCAACATATTTTCACACATGATATGATGAATGCAAGGAATAAGATGTACTTTTATAAGACAGGTTGCACAGTGCATAAAAAGGTACAGTTTCCATGTAATCTGATAAAAGCCTGACACAATTTTTGGAGGAATCAATATTTAAAAAATAACCTAGCAGACCTCTCAAACACCCCCTCCTCAAGACCATCAGATCATAGCTAAGGGGCCATAGCAAATCCAACCCCAACCACAACACCCCCTCCTCAATACCACCAAATCATAGCTAAGAGGCCATAGCAAATCCAATCCCAACCACATCACCCCCTCTTCAAAACCACCAAATCATAGCCAAGGAGCCATGTCACATCAAATCCCAACCACAACATCCTCTCCTTAAAACCCCCCAAAAATAACCAAGGGGCCATGGCAAATCCAATCCCGACCACAACACCCCCTCCTCAAACCACCAAATCATAACCAAGGGCCATTGCATACAGTTTTACACATTAAATGTTGTCCTGCTTTAATTTCATGTATAAAGTTTTGTAAAAAATTAAAAAATGTCACTGTAACTGACATTTAATATTTCAACCTGTCCCCATGCATGCCAGGGAATCAAACACTTACTTTTTATTGGAACTAATGGGAACTTTCCAGATCTGTATCAATCCAGGACCCGATGCAGTCTGACTGATGGGGTGTAATTTGTCATGGTCCAGTGAACCTGTAACTGCTAGGTACTGGTCTGATGTAGTGTCACATGGAACTGGACACCATGAAACTTGCCACACTGAGCAGCCAGTGTAGAAACTAAATTGACCTGAAGCAATCACATGACATGGGATTAAAACTAATGAATCCTACATACAACTATAACGATAAAGACATCTCAGATCGTTCCATATATAGCTTGTTATAGTTTACAAAATCTTTAATCACATATCAACAAGAGACACAAGCCAAGTTGATAGCTGTATAATAACCAATTAAACAATTGGCCAAGAAATTTGTGTCATTTTCTGTAAAACTTTCTTCCAAGCTACTAATAAAATATGTAAATAAAACAAAAATTTAAGTGCTCGATATTTTTAATATCTCATCTTTCACATATGATGGGCATCATTGTCCAATATTATACACCAGGATACCTTCTGACAAAGTTGGTCAAAATCTGTTGAGTATTTTTTAAAAATTTACATACAAATGTTTTTTATATTTTAGTAGCGGTGGCCATATTTGATGGTGAATTGGCATCAGTTTTAACAATCTGAAAGCCATCATGCCATGGTGCTTTTCTGAAAATTTGGCCAAATTCTGTTTAGTGGTTTTCAGAAAGAATAGTTTTTAGGGTTTTTCCATGTCAAGTATTTGGCATCATTTGTATAAGCCCAATATGCCAAATAAGGTCACATCCTGTTGAGCATTAACAAAAACTATTGAAATGTTTTTCTCTTTGTAATACTGGCAGCTTGACTTGATGTTGGACTAGCATCACTTGAATAAAACTGAAAGGCACTTATCTTTGGATGTTTTTATTTATAGTAACATCAACAATATTTTATGGTAGATTGGCATCATCTAAACAAATCTGAAAGACCTTTATACCAGTATGCTTTTAGAAAAATTTAATCGATTTTTTTTTTTAATTGGATCACGGATCTGTATCAGCTGAGCAAAGCTGAAAGACCCCGAGGCTTGAAATGTTTCCTGTGCCAACTTGTCATCAAGCAGTTTGAATGTGAAATGATGCCACATTATGGACCATAAATTTGTACAGTCAGGCCAACTAATTAACTCTGGTGTATATGCCATGCATATGGCTGATTGACATTTTTGAAAATGGGGTATGCAGAACATTTTGTCTTCCTGATGAATGGCAGTATGATGGACAAAAACTCCTAGAATATCTGAGCACCAGATTCATTTTGGGAATCAGACACATTTTTTTCATCAATAATCAATTTCTGGTAACTGATCGCTAACAGATCAATAATCAATTTGTCCACATATTGTTTTGAAAAACCCAGCTATTTTTCAAGTAGTCAGGAGTCTGCAATGGGAATGAGGCAGTAAAGACTTTGAACCAAACTGATGACAGAAGTCATAATCATTTAATTGGTCCTTTCACAAAAGTGACAGATACTTGATTGAATTTATTAACCAGAAGACTGATACTTGATTAAATTTATTAACCAGAAGTCAGATGCTTGATTGAATTTATTAACCAGAAGACAGACACTTGATTGAATTTATTAACCAGAAGACAGATACTTGATTGAATTTATTAACCAGAAGACAGATACTTGATTGAATTTATTAACCAGAAGACAGATACTTGATTGAATTTATTAACCAGAAGACAGATACTTGATTGAATTTATTAACCAGAAGACAGATACTTGATTGAATTTATTAACCAGAAGACAGACACTTGATTGAATTTATTAACCAGAAGACAGATACTTGATTTAATTTATTAACCAGAAGAGCGCTATACAATCATATGGTGTTATTTAACAAATGTTACTGATGAATACAGAAATTTATGAAGAAATGTGGAAATTTGATATTTCACCTTAACAATGTCGAGGCATCCATCAATGTCTATTTCACCTTAACAATGTCGAGGCATCC